>OVAU01001450.1:0-14845 GCA_900406315.1 Biscutella laevigata subsp. laevigata
TTGGTTCGACATATACCCGACTTCTTTATTTCCTAACAGCTATTTTCTTCTCTGCTTTACTCGTCTATAATAGTAGTAGCGAGGGAAACAACTCGTTATTAGTTGACCCGTTTGTTGTCTGGATGTGGAGAATGGTTGGGCCACTTTGTTATCTAAAACCTTTAAGTGGGAGGAGAGTTCAACAACTTTGTAGTCTACATTCGTCATACGTGAGACAAAGCCTTCAAACTTGGTGTTGAGATCATTGTAGACGTTATCAATCTTGGCATGGATTTCAAGCTTGAACTCTTTGAAAGCAAGTCCATTCTTTTTCTGACCATCCAAAAGTTGCCTCAACATTTGGACAATTTGATCTTCTTTGGCATTAGAGTGAGGATCGGCAACCTCAACCTGAGTTTAGTTGTTGATTGAGAGACCAAAAATTTCGTTGGATTGTTGTAGCTGCTTGGATTGAATACCATATTGATGGAATTTAGGTATAGTTGGAAAGTAGCCTTGTTGGATTGGCATGGGATTGTGGTATTGGTAGTGAAACCCTCGTTGATAAGCTTGGTGCTCATGCAAAGCTATCGCATTCATGATGACTCACAAGTCTACATGAAGGTTAAAACAGAGAGAGTAGAAAAATTAGTACATGAAATTAAAAACCTAGTCCCTAGCAAACTCAAAGAAAGAATGGTAATCAAAAATCCCGATAATGGCAATGACGCCAATTTGATAGTAGATATTTTCGTTATCTCACTATTGATTAATGAGAAGCTAGATATCTCCTTAGTCAAATGTAGTATAGTGGTTTATGATGATGGATGAGAATTATGTCGAACCATAAATCAGGGTTGATTACTCACTAATTCTATAAAGAGAATGAGTTAAGTCTCGGTAGAATATAGATTATGTTTTGTCACAAAACAACACTAATAAAAACTTAAACAAATGCAAGCAATGAGAAAAAGTCAACTCAAGGTCACAAAAGTCAACGAAAACGATTTTATCAAATATAAAAGATAACTAAGCGAATAAGCATAGGTAACGGGTGATCAAGTTCAGATTCATATTACTCATTATTATCATTTCAATGCTTATCCTTAGTCTAAGAGCTATCCAAAGTAGGTTAATTCAGTCCCTTGGTTTAAACCCCTTTACCGATCATGCAAGTGTACATGATCAATAAGAAATAAATTCTAGTCCATTCAACTACTAAACAAACCTACCACGATTACTTGGTTATGCCCCATTTAGCACTTAATTGATTCATTCTAACATTTCATCAAACACCTTTCGGGCATTAAAATGTCTAAGTTCTAAGTTTGATTAGCTACTTCAAAACTAGCATTAAACCCATCAATCAATTGAAGATAATAGAATATAATTCCTAAGCAATGCAAACAATTCTTTAATCACCCTAATCTACCTAACCCATTCACTTAGTAAAACAACTACTCACTAATCATTGTTTCTAACCCAAAATCTCAAGAGAGAAATATGCTTAATCATGATGAAACCAAGATAAGAATAAGATAAAGATAAGATTGCAATATTAAAAACCAAGTTCTTACAATAGATTAAGAGAGAGTTCTAGAGAGAAATGTAAAATCAACTGAATAAAACTTAGAGAAAAAAAATCTCTAGAGAAATAGGGTTTTCATTCCTATTTAGAGTATCTCCCAAAAACAACTAAAATTCATTTGGTTTTCTCAAACTAGACCGGTATCTTGTCCCTTCCTGACCGGTACATGTCTTCCAACTTCAGCTGTAATCTCAATACCGGTCAGCGGTGACCGGTATGCCTCACCGGGGCAAAGTCTCCAATTCTTGTCGTGAGCATACCGGTATGGTTGGCCGGTATCGAGCTCCGATTATGAGCTTGAATCCTTATGCTCCAAATGAGTCCCAAAACGCTCTTTTTGCCTGATTTTTGTTCAATGTCTCGCTCCACACCTGAAACATGATTATGCAATGCAAATGGACCTAAACAATTCTAAATGCAATCTAAACTAATGCAAAATGGGTGAGAACGATCACTAATACCGACTAAAATCACAACATATCAGTGATCCAAATAATTTCTTATCAGGCTTGAATCATCCTAAGCCTTAGATCCAGTTTCTCAGATTGAATACATGCTACAAATACCCACTAAGAAAGGATCCCTATTTTTCCTTTTCTTTAAACCTAATCGAGTATGAACCCTAGCTTACCCTTCTAGGGGAAACTCTGCATCCAATCTATTAAACTACTCACACATGATATATACAATCAAACAAGACATGACTGAAAGTAATAAACAAAGTATTGAATTGAATAAATAAATCAAGGGTTCGAGATACAAGTTGTCAATTTGATTTATCTCCCTAGACAAATCTAATAAAACCCTAGTTGCAAATAAAAAATAGGCAGAATAAAATAAAAGTGTTCTAAGGAAAAAACATGCTAAAATTCGAGTCTCTTTGGTGCTTTTATAGTGCTCATGGCATCATCGAGGTAACAAGTAGGCTTGGGCTTCGTAACTTTGAAAATTAGGAGTTCGTCTTTATGGTTCGATCGAACCAGATTCTTGTTCGATCGAACTGGCTTGGTCTCGTCAGCGAATCCCGGTCTTCTCGCGCTGGTTCAAACGACCTGAATTTGAATCTTGATTGATCGAACCGAGCCTCACTTTCTTCAAATCTTCTTGTAAACGCATTCAAAAGTTTCCTTTCCTCAAGAATCCTCTCCAGACCTGAGCACGTTAATAACTCGTAGAGGGGTTCATAATCATGTCAAAAGGCAAGTCATAAACCCCTAAAATCAGGACATATCACTTAACGTGTTTTAGTTTGACGTTTTTACCACAATCAATGCTGGTTAGAACCACACTCGAGCTTCTTGACCCTGTCAAGAAGCATTTCGATGATTCCCTGGTCAAATTTTGTTTGAGCTTATAGGCCCTTAATCTTCTCGATGATGCACATGTTCCAACCATCTTGAAACTCAAATCTTTAACGTAAGTCCTCGTAATTGTCTCGAACTTCCCCTTGAGTTCTAGGAAGATTTCATGGTCAAATTGTCCGTTTAAGATTTGTTGATGTTGCTCATCAAAGACATTGTTCATGTTCCTTCCGAGCTCCCTCATTGCATCTTTGATTCCCTTGTTGTTCGATTCCTCTTCCTTCAGACCAATCTCGGTGAGCATTCCGTCAACATACTCACGCACCCTCACGGGTTCCTCATACCCGTAGTTGTCTGTATCAATTGAGTAGTATTCTCCATGCATGTTTCTCAGAATTAGCTCGTCGCTTCAGAAGCTCAAGTTAGCTTATGCGGTTCGAAGGAAGGGTCTCCCAAGAACTTTCGACTGGTCGGCTTTCATTGGCATATCTAGGATATAGATATTCGTGTCTACCAAGCAGTTAGATATCTTTCCTACATGATCAACCCGCATGCATGACTTTAAAATCCTTTGCGAGACCGTACATGGTACGTAAAATCACATTTGGATGTTAAAGAGTTGGTCAAAAGTGATTGCAAAGAGGATGAAGAAGTTCATTTGAGTACGTAGTTTGTTTAAAGATTGTCGGTGTTCTTTTGTATGTAAGTCAGAATCTTCAAGCAACTTCTTTTAGCTTTCGTTGTATTATTTGTTTGCGTACATGTAAAATGCAATTAGCGAGAAATGTATATACTCCAGTTTTACCATTATTTCGTCGTGTATTTTGTTCTAATTAAGAGTATGCAATCTTATGATCGTCTTGGTTTACACAATATATATGAAAACTATCATAAGGAACATGCATGCACTTCGGGACCAAACTCTACTTGGTTTATATCGATTCTTGCTTCTTGCGTACTTGATTCAGCTTTTATTTATTCTTTGGTGTAAAATTATCAAGACTCTGGCAAAAGCAGTTCGAAAATAAAACTCTCTGTGAACTAACGTTATCTACTTAACATCAATCATGCATATAATTTGGAAAAAAGTAGGAAAAAAGGAATAACGGGTCCAAGACAAGAAATCAAGAATCATGGCAAAGTTTGAAAAGATAGCTTAAAATGTACAATTTCTTACATGACATGGAGCTAACCCATTTCCTATTCCTGTGCTGCATCTCGCCTAATTTCTGTCTCTCGCCTAACTCTGCTTTTGTTTTATTATCCTTTTCTGCAAATGAGATTCAGATCATAATACACAATTGTTTCTATTGTGAGCCTACTTGTAGAGGACAATATTTGGATTCTTGTCATTTTCATAAGTATTAACCAATACAAAAGCGTTTAAAGAAGCAAAATGACATCAAAGGAGTATCCGTTGAAACGTCAGTACGAAATAATTCCCTTGGAAATGAAATTGGTGATGATAAAATAAAGATTTTACATTGGATGCAAAGAAAGAAACTATTTAAGCAAAATATGATAAACAGCTTAAAACTTAAAAGTGCATACATGCATACATTGATTCTTTCTTCTAAACATTTCTTAATTATTAAGTGTATACATTAAAACTTATTTAGATTTTTTCTAAACATTTCTTAATTATTTTCTTGTGTTTATTGAAAGATTCATTATATAGAGAAATGTCCAGAGAAATCAGAATAACATGGACCAGAACTTGAAGGATGCAGAAGCTGTTCCATTGAAGACTGGTTTTGTTTTGAGCTGTGTGATAACTTTGAATGAATCTTATCCTCTTCTCCTTCATCGGTCGCTATTGCAGCTGACATAGGAGGAGGAGGAAGAATCCTTACATCCTCCGGGAAATTAAGCTTTGCTTTATTTCCACGAAATGTGAATGCTGCTTCATCGTAGGCTCTAGCGGCTGCTTCTGCTGTATCAAACGTGCCGAGCCAAACCCTAGCGGCTTTATGTGGATCGCGGATCTCAGCCGCCCACTTGCCCCACGGCCTCTGCCTTACCCCTCTGTATCTCCTTCTCTTCTCCGTTGCTTCCTCCGCTAACGTTTTGCATGTGGATTCTTCTGTACATAAGAGCGAATAAGACCAATAATAACTTATTTGTTATATGTGAAATTCCTTTCTTATAGCATCTTTAGAAATAATTGTTTTTTTGTCACATACATGCAACATGAGATACTCGATTCCGGGTGGTAACACAGTGATCGCAGTAGTACAAACCACTAGACTACATGTTCTGGTTTAAATTACAGTTTAAATTTTGTATAAAATATTTTTGCAAAAATATTAGGGCAGACACCAAAAAATAAAAAAATAACTTATAATTTATGAATGTGTTTTCCTACATTATCATGCATGCATCATACTATGAAAGGAAGGTAAAGAGTTTAAAAGCAAAAAAGTATATAGTTACCGATCGGAGCAAGAGAAGAATCTGCATGATCCAACGATGACGTAGACAAGGGAACAGTTGAATCAATCCCAAGCCTTCCTCTCTTGTTTCCACAAGTAGAGGAAGGAAAGTCGGGTCCATGAACCTCAACTGAAGATGTTAGAGAGCGAGCTGAAAAGACCTGTGTCAAGGCTGAGACCATTGCAGACATCTCCGTGCCGAACCTATTGAACCTATCGACCACAGGGTCGTCTTCGAAACTGTAGACATCATCAACTTGTGATTTGATTCCTTCAGGGTCTTCGGTCATGGACACTTTGGGTTCTTCATTTTCCATCTTGAGAAGAGACGAATGAAGAGAAGAAACAAGTACTTTTTCCCGGACGTGGTGGTCTCTAACGCATCTATATTTGAATCAAAAAGGTTGCCACATTAGGGTGGTATCTCTTACAGAGTAATATCTCGCCCCAAACACATGGCCATAAAATGCAATCTATATCAAACATTAAAACGGCCCATTAGGGTGTTATCTCTTACAGTAGTACTTCGCACCAGTTTTTACCCAAGAAGAAATTTAGTGAATATTATTCTATAGTCTTGATTTTTTATTTTTTAACTCGGTAGAACAGAAGCAATCTCACACATTTTTAAAAGTTTATGTTACCTTATATGTGAGGTTAGTTGCTTATGTCTATGAATCCAACCATTGGGACTATTAAGCAAACATCAAACATTCTATTGGGAAACTTAAAATGATGTTAACAGAAAGAAATATTAGTTGGTGTATAATTCGGGACATTGAAAAAGTTTAGGTATTAGTGGAATCTTTTTCATATTTGATTTGAAAATTTAACACTATGTATACACACTCAATAAAAGAAAATCTTCATTATGGTTTGGAGAGTAGTGTTGCAGTCATCTTGAGCCCACACTAAAAACAAAATCCACTAAAAAATTTACTTAAATGTTAACTTTCTATACCTGGTATAGAATGTTGGTTCTCAATGTTTGGATCTCTAAAGAAAAAGAAACAGAAGAGAAATGTCTAGAACAAAAGATAAACAAAGCACAAATATGTTTATAAAGAGAAAAAGATTTTATGAATAGTTTATTCAAAGGAAAGAATAATGTTTGAGATGAGATTACAACTACACCAATAGTGTCTATTTATATAGAAAGAAAAACATAACTTAAACTTAGCATCATTACTCCTTCAACATGTAACTTCTCCAACACATAACTATTTCACCATGTAACTCCTCCTTCATGTAACACTTCCATTAAGCATCCATTGAAAACATTGAAGATTATGTAACTCACTTAAGAAAAAAATATTGTGTATTTATTATGTCAAACCAAGTCTTGCTTAATTAAACTCACAATCTCCCCCATAAACTTGACTTGTTTCAAGGTTCTTCACACCGAGCAGCTCTCGCATTTTTGTAAATTTTACTCTAGGTAGAGCCTTGGTGAGAATATCAGCATGCTGCTTTAGAGTGCTTACGAACTCAACAACAGTTTGTCGGTTTTCAACACACTCACGAATAAAATGGAAGCGAGTGTCGATATGTTTCCTACGACCATGAAAAACCTGGTTTTTAATCAGTGCGATTGCGATTTTTGTCAACGTAAACAGTTACCTCTTTAGGTTTGCTCCCTGTCACTTCACTCAATAAACTTCATAGCCATAATTCTTGAGAAGATGTTGCAGTAGCTGCCATGAACTCTGCTTCACAAGAGGATAGGGCAACGGTACGTTGCTTTTGGAATTGCCAAGTGATCAGATTCCCACTAAGATAAAACACCATTCCTCTGGTGCTTTTTTGTATCTCCTTGTCCTCTCTTGTACTGAAGCCGTAGTTCATCGTGATTTTTACGTAGCGGAGAATATGTTTTACAACGTTGAATTGTTTCATGTATCGACTCCCCATACCAACTGCATATGAAATATCAGGTTGAGTGTGTGTCAAGTACCTAAGACATCTAGTGACATGTCTATACTTTGTAGGATTAAAAAGAATCTCTTCGACATCTTTTCCAAGTTGCAGCTTTGCTTCCATCGGGTATTTGCTTGAATCACAGTTCACCATAGCAAACTTTTTTAAGACCTTTCTTGCATAAGATTATTGGCTCACTTTGATGCGATCTTTCATCTGGTGTACTTCAATACCAAGATAAAAAGAAAGCAATCCAAGGTCACTAATCTCAAATTTCTTCATCATTTGCTACTTGATATCCTTACATCTTTAGAACTTGATTACGTCACGATCAAGTCATCAACATA
Organism: Biscutella laevigata subsp. laevigata; assembly: GCA_900406315.1. Lineage (NCBI taxonomy): Eukaryota > Viridiplantae > Streptophyta > Magnoliopsida > Brassicales > Brassicaceae > Biscutella > Biscutella laevigata. Next base: position 7,565 of record OVAU01001450.1, read on the forward strand.
TACACCAATGATAAGAACTTCTGCTTGTTTGTTCCTTGTGTACACAACCTGCTTTGGATAGCTTGTACCCATTGTGCTCTTAATTCTTAGTGATGAAGTCTTCAAGTTGGGCTACATAAACTTCTTCTTCAATATTACTATTAAGAAAAGCATATTTGACGTCCAAGTGGTGAATCTTCCAACCATAATGAGCTGCGAGGGCAAGAATAAGCCTTACAATATCGAGTCTAGCCACTGGTGTAAAAGTCTCCTAAAAATAAACTCCTTTTTGTACGTACTATTTTGCTACCAATCTCGTTATTTGCTTAAGTACTCTGCCTTCACTATCCTTCTTCAACTTGAACACTCATTGTAAACCTATAGTTTTGTGACCAGTTGGCAATTTTTTTTCTATGGATTCAAGCTCTCTTTGCATTGCCTCTTTCCATGTCTCATCGATTACTGCTTCAAGATACAATGTTGGCTCATCCGTAGTGAGTAACAACAAATCTTCGAGCTTCATCTCGCTTCAGCATAAATGTTTACAAGAGAACGAAATCACTTCGGCTCACTTGTGGAACCATTAGATTTTTCAAGTTTTCCTGAAGAGTTTATCACGTCTGTTAATATTCCTGACCTCGTCAAAGTCGGACTTGTCGGTGGTGTTATAACTCTCTCAACTTCCTCTGATAATAATCCAAACTTCACTTGGTGTTGTATGATGAATAATATTTTTGATGGTTTTGATCATTCGTTTTCATGTATTTTGCAATAGTTTAGGATGCATTTAAAGTCTTTTAGGTTGCATATGCGTATTATTTGACGTTGCATGTGCGGAGTTGGAATCTACTAGAAGAATGGATCAAAAGAAGCAACTTTGGAGCAAAAATGCACAAGTCTCGGATACTGGATGATGTGATCCTGACCAACTCAGAGGAGGAAGAACCTGAGCTTGATGAAAGGGGTGCACGTTCCAGACCTATGAAGTGGGATAAGGGAGATCATGCACTCATCAGCATAGGAGAGATCGATCCAAAGGAGGCTGAAGATGCATTCTACACTTCTATCCTCAAGCATGAAGAACCCATCAGTGATCACTAGGTAGCTAAGTGATGGTTTTATGTACTCTTTCCCTGGATTAATAATTGAAGATTTTGGATGGTAGGAGGTTCTTCAGCAGGGTTTTAATGAGGTATAATCATTGCTTTCATCAGCTATTTAGGAAGCCACTGCTTGGGAATAAGTAATAATCACACTGATTATTACGAGTTGGAGCGCTCCCTTGGGTTTAACGCCTTATTGTTTTTATTTGAATTAGACTATTTGCTGTTTTTATTTAGACGCTCTGTTGTTTTCAAGGGATCAAAAAAACCCTTGTCTTTTTCTATTTATGATTGGAGTGACCTTTGAAAAAGGCAGCCAAACATTCACGTGAAAACTCCTTTTGTTTTTGAGAGCTTTCTAAAGACTCTGGCGTGGTTCTGAAATCGAATCACGTTCTCTTACAATATGTTAGATTTCGAGAGTAACTTCTATATATCTCTTTCAATTTCATCTTGTTAGAGAGTCAAATCCCCCTCCATTCCTATCTCTTCCACACTCCGTCACTGTTAATCGTCAGATTCACTGTTCAGATCGTTATTGTTCATTGTTACTATTCATATATCGGTTTGCCTTGCTTCAGATAAGATCTAGGATCGTATCACGTGGTATTAGAGCCGACTCTGAACCAAAGGTTAAACAAAACTACTCTTATGTCTTCTCATGAGTCACAATTTTGTGTTATAACATCTTAGGGTTTGATCGGTTTTGTCTCATCAAATCGTGTGTGTGTTGCTGTATATTGTGCGATTAGGATAGACTTAGTGTTGTTCCAGATCGTGTCTTTAGAGTCTTGCATTCATCCGATCAGTGTGTGTCCTTGTTAGATTGATCGCTGCATTTAATTAGAGTTAGTGCGTGATTAGCGTTAAGTTAGTATTGGTCCGATTAGGTGTTGTTTGATTAGAGTTAGGATAGTTTGTTTTGTTAGATTATGTTAGTGTTCACGTGTTTAGGAATTTTAGCTTGCTACATTTTGTTGAGTTGAAGTAGTGCTCTAGTTAGTGATCACTTAGTTTAGTGCACTGCTGCAGATCGTGTATTAGGATTAGATAATTGTTAGTGATCACGAGTTATGTTAGGTAATTAGATTTTTTGATTTAGGGTTAATAAGAATTCGGTTTAGGTTTTATGATTTTTTCGGTTAAGTTTTGGTTTTGAATTTTTGAATTTTGAATTTTTGAATTTTGAAATTTTAAATTTCGAATTTTTTAAGTTTGAATTTTTGAATTTTTGTGTTATTTTCGGGTTTATGATTTTGATTCTGATCGAATTAATATCCTAGAAGAATACATTTACTTTAGTTTTTTGGTCTCTCTTAGGTACTATAGAGCTTCCAGCTGAAGCCATGACTCGGCTTATGGCTTAGAAGCTCGATGAAGTCACTGCTAATCTTACACAACAGATTCAACTCAAGGTCGAAGAGTTATAGCAGAAGCTGAGTCTGTCTAGGAAGAAAGGATCTCATTCATCGGACAGTGAGGGCTCTCACACACATACGCCATTCGAAGCAGTGGGCATTGCCAAAGGAAAGGGTCTAGCAGCTCCAAGCAAAAGACCGTCTAAGCGTCTACCATCTCCAAGAGCTTATAATAGAATGCACATGGGAGGAAGAGAGACTATCTTCAACCGCCATCAGTCCCCTTTTGTACTTAACCGAGAAGAACCAATGGTTCCAAGACCTAGAGCACCTCGACATCGGTCTAGAGAGACCATGCTTGCGGGACATCGAGTTCGTATGCATCAATTTTGAGACGAAGAAGAAGACATGGGGTATCCTAATCATATCAGGGCCACTGTTAGAATAAAAAGAGGTGGAGACTATGACCCAGCTCGTCAACAGCTCAGACACATCAAGATCAAGTTCCTGACATTCCATGGTACTAATGACGTTGAGGTCTATCTCAAATGGGGAAAAAAGATGGAGTCCAACTCTTTGGTCCAAGATACTTACCGGGCCTAACAGAGTGAAGATAGCAGTCTCCGAGTTCAATGACTACGCCTTGCTGTGTGGGAACAGTTAAGAATATGTAGGGAGCATTGTGGAGCACATCCGATTATAACTTGGGAGCAGCTTTTTATGCATATGAGAAGGAAGTTCATACCAGCTAACTATAAGTGTGAGGTTCTCAACAAGCTCAGGCGATTGGGGCATGGGACTAAGTTTATCCTGGACTACTATCAAGAGCTGGAAGTTCTCCTTATTCGGACTGCTTGAATGAAGGTAGTGATATGATTATGTCTAGATTTCTTCGTGGTCTTAACAGGGATATTCAGGACCAAGGAGAGTTTCATAGCTTTGAAGACATAGATGAAATGGTGCATAAGGTCGAGCTTATCGAATCACAGCTCAAGAGGTGCCATACATGACCCAGTTTCTCGGCTAATGGTGCTAAACCGAAGGACTTCAGCAAACCAACTGATGTGAAAGACACCAAACCAACATCTGTAACTGTCAAAGAAGAAGTTAAGTCTGAATTCAAGTCGAGGAGTGGAAACAACCAGAGCAACACACGCTGCTTCAAATGCCAAGGTATGAGACATTATTCTTGTGAATGTCCTGACAGGAAATTGTTTGTATTGCAGGAAGGAGGAGAGATCGTTCCTCAAGAGGTCTCGGAAGAAGAATCTGAATCAGCCCAAGAAGAAGAAGAGGCCACAGTAGTAGGAGAAATGTTGTTTGCAAGACGAACTTTGAGTGTACACATTCAGCCCGAAGAGCAATGCCAACGTGAGAACCTTTTCCAAACTCGATGCTTCGTCAAAGGAAAGGTTTGTAGTCTCATCATCGATGGAGGCAGCTGCACCAATACTGCCAGTGAGATCATGGTTCAGAAGTTACTACTCGAGACTATATCGCATCCTAGACCATACCAGCTTTAGTGGCTGAACGAGAGTGGCACTTTGACCGTCTCTCATCAGGTTAATCTATCCTTGTCAATTGGTAAGAATGAGGATGTGGTGATGTGCGACGTGCTACCTATGAGTGCAAGTCATGTGTTGTTGGGTAGGCCTTGGCAATCAGATCGCAAGGTTACTCACGATGGCTACACCGACAAGCATTTGTTTGAGTTCAAAGGGCGCAAGATCACTCTTCTTCCATTAACGCATAGTAAGATTTATCAAGATCAACCCCGTGTCAAGCTCAAAAACGAAGAGGAGAGAGGGAAATCAGTAGTCAACAGCCTATACATCAACCATACCTCAGATCGTGTTACCATCAACCTCTAGTAAAGGAAAGAATGCCCACGACACCTCAAATTCGCTTATAATCAAGCTAAGCACTCTTCTACCTTGTTTTTCCTTTTGAAATTGTTCCTAGTTCTAGTTTTTATTCCCCGCTAGACTTGATCTCTTTGCCTTTAAGGGTGATGCTATCCTAGGAATGAATCTGAAGCAAAGGTAATGGAAAGAGATGGATTGTGATGATGATGATGTGAGGTAGATATGGAGATGAATGATGGATTCTTCTCTTGATCAAGATGGTTATTGAAAGAGATGTGTTGCAGTTGCTCTGAAATCAATGCAGATTGTAAGAGAAACGGATTCGTTCTAGAATCAAAGAAGAGAAACTCGATTTTTCTTTGGAAAATACCACAAGGGTTTCACGTCATACTTCTTTGCTTAAACTTCGCTGAAAAATACTCTAGGGTTGTTCAGTTATTTAAAGAGAAATCCCAAGAGAAAAGCTCAAAACAACAAGGCTTTTAAAATAGCAATGCATTAAGCCTAACTAAGGCCTGCACGCCATCTGTACTAGAATTAGAGTAATTCAGTACTCTCCCAAGTAACAATCCCAGGCAGCTCGATGTAGTAATGATACTGCCTCGTTAAAAACCTTTCTGAAGAACCTCATACATTCCAAAATCCTCAGCTAAGGAAAAGAGTACATAAACATCACTTAGCTACCTAGTGATCATTACCGAGTTCTTCAGTCTTGAAGCTTGAAACATTGAATGCCCAAACGTCAGCGTCCTCTAGATCGATATCTCCTATGCTTTTGAGCATATGAGCTTCCTTATCCAACTCCCTAGCTCTGGAACGTCTGATCCTTCCATCGATCCCTCGTTCCTTTGAGCTGGTCAGAATCACATCATCTCCTCCCTCTTGAAAAGGATTTGTCCTCAAATCTGAATCTGCAATAAAAGGAAGCAAGTCAGAACTATGGAAAACATCAGCAATAACGTACTTTCCTTATAGATCGATTTTGTAGGCTTCTTGTTGATTTGTTTTGAACTCTCCAGGATTCAAAACAATGTTCTGAAGCGAAAAGAGATCATGATCTTGATGTACTCCTGCATAACTCCATAATGATTGATGAGAGTATAATTTGCTCTCATCTAACCTATAATTCTGATGATTTTCGTGTGATTATTGACTTGATATTGGATTTCTTTAGTTGTTTTCATAAGATTTTAGGTTTGGAGCAAAATGAGAGCATTGGGTGGAAAACCGCTAAAATCGCCTAAACCGAGCTAAAAATGGAAAAATTCACAATAACCATACACGACCATGAAGCAAGAATGGGCTTAAATCAAAGCTAGAGACATCTAGTTTCCACAGAATTTTGCCTCATGCCATCTGGAGTTCTCTGCTAAGAGTTATCTCATTTCTTGCAAAAGTGCTCGAAGGAACCGATCGTTAGCCGCTTAAGATTGATTTATTGAGGCACCTTCCGAACAGAACGTGGTAGAAGACCATTATGTACAGAAATATAATTGAATCAGCTTTCCAATTACACCGAGAATGCATCATTTGGAGCACTCAAGCCCAAGATGTCCTAGTTAGACCGCAGCCATATCCTCGCAGCACCTAAGTGGTGGCCAAGGCCATGTCAGGCCCATCAAATGCGCGGCCCTGACAACGCCAACTCTCATTCCTTTTAGAAGACTATCTGATGAAGAGAAATAGAAAAGTTCTCGCCTTCAAACGCACTCCTTGGCATTGAATGAATGCAATATTCTCCGAGCAAGAAAAAGGAAAGTCTTGGGCGATTTTCCATTTTCCAAAAAGGCAACCCGAGCTCGCCTCCTCCAGCTCCTAAGTCTATATATACTTCATATTTTAGCTCTTTTAGAGAGTTGGGTTCGTTCTTAGATCATTAGGTTTAGTTTATGGATCTTGAGTGGAGACAATAGAGGTCGAACATCTTGTCTTAGTGTGCTCGAGTCCTTTAAACTCTTGAGTGGAGACAAAAGCTTATAAGACTCTAGAGTATAAAAGAAAAGTTGGCTCCAAAAAGAGTATGGCTAAAAGAAAAAAATAAATAAGAGGAAAAAAATGAATAAAAATAAAATAATAAAAGCCTAGGAGTTAGAGTAGAATGAAGAGTCTAGTTTTAAGAAAAGAAAATCCCTAAGTCAAAGAAAATGGTGAAGGAAAAGGGTTAAAAAAATAGGATTGGGTATATATAAGAGTGTAAGTTTAGGGGGATATAGATGTTCAATACTGGATGCCCCACTACTCTTTGTCTCACATGATTTTGTTATAATTCCTTCACTCCACGAGAGAAACCAAATTACAATCAATTTTCATGCCTTGTGTGGAACTTTCTCTTTTGCATTGGAGTCCCCCTTAGTCCGAACCGATTGAAACCATTGTGTGCCTTGAACATGTTTCACTATTGCTAATTGAATGTAGGAAAGCACGATAGGTTTAGATAGGTGTATCACCTTTGCTTAGTAATAATAGCGGATGAGGTTATTGCTTGGATGATAAGACGAGTAGTTATGCTAAGTTGAAAACGCTCTCATCTACGACTCTTGGTTGCAAAAAGTTCTTGTTTTTCAAACCTCGAGCCTTGCTTAGATCATGTTTTGCTTGAGGGCAAGCAAATGCTAAGTTTGGGGCGTTGATGTGTTGTGTTTTTAAGGGTTTTGAACTCGGTTCTCATTTTTCTTTTCATTAGCTTAGAATGCATTTAAAGTTTTTTATGTTGCATTTTGCATGCATATGACTTTTCATGTGTAGAGTTGGAGTTACTCGAAGATTGTCCAAAAGGGAGCAAAAGGGAGCAAAAACAGCCTAAGTCTCGGATTCAGAGGTGTCATACCGTTCAACCAGACCGGTCCACACATCGGTGTCGTACACACAAAAACTGATAGATGAAATAAACCGGTCACCACAGACGAAACTGACACTGATCCAAATTGACAGGGAACTTACTGATACGTCCCTCGGTGAGATCGACGCTCTTGGAGA
>OVAU01001451.1:0-14845 GCA_900406315.1 Biscutella laevigata subsp. laevigata
ATCCGGAGGTCCAGTCTATGCGCGAGGTTATAGATAATTACTATGTGGTATTTTAAAGCAGACATTCGCTTTTTGATTGGGGTATAGAATCTGTTTTGTTCTGCATGTGGAGAGAAATGGAAAGCAATGACCTACGAGGTAACATTTAGGTTTTCCTCCTATATTTAAGTTACTTTCTTGTCTCTTCTCTCTTGGAGTTTGTTTCAGTCTTAGTTGAATGCATGGAATCTGAAGATTGTCAAAAATTAGNTTCATAGCATGTTCAGCGGTTGGTTAGACATATGCCTCTGATCTGGATCCGCCGTTTCCAGATTGCAATTCGCACTCGGTCGTTTTGTTCTTCTTTTTGGCCAACACTATCGCATTCTTCTTTTTCTTGATACTCACGCGGTTTTTAGTTGGTATTTCGTATCGCTTAGAAAAATCAGCTATGTCCGGTTGAGAACTCAATAGAAGTTTATTACTCCTACATGGTTTGTTCCTGTACCATATTATAGGAAAAGCTAAAGTATTATGATATAGCCACTGAGAGAAGGGAAGAGTTTCACCGAGCAATGACAGAATATACCAAGAGAATGGTACCTTTTGCACTTTTCTGATGTTTTGGCTTAACATTTTCCACCTCAGTGTTCCACTGATGTTGTTAGTAGAAGATTAGCCTGAGCTTTTCATTTCACTATTTATCTATGCAGGAATCAGGTGAATTTGATGAATCAGAGACCGACTCAGAATAGATCTTTGCTTCCTACCAGATTATAAAACATTATTCCAAGCCTTCTAGGATGTGTTTGTATATCTTTGACATCTAGACCAACGGTCGAAATCGACTGCTTAGCGGATGGAGAGTACTCCATGCTCATCTGGTTGCATCTGGGATTTATCGCTTGTCGCAAATTGCAGCTGAGCTTGTATGATTTTACGTGGACTGTGGGAAACTTCAAGATGTGAGAAAGGTGTTAGATGGAATGTCCAAGATGTCGAGATAACAAGTTTGTGATTTCTTGTTTATTTATTGATGTGCGTGGGTATATTTAGGGGTTGACGATATATGATGTTTGTGTTGTAGGAAGAAAGCATGGTCTGTGAAGATCAAGAGAAGCAAAGACATTGTCAAATTCAAGGTCAGATGCTCAAGGTATCTCTACACTCTTTGCGTCTTTGACCAAGAGAAAGCCGACAAGCTTAAGCAGTCTCTTCCTCCAGGTTATTATCTTAACACTTGCTCAATTCTTCTTCTACATTACACATTGGCCAATTTCGTGAAACTTAAACAGTGTTGGAATATGCTTAGTGGACCTAGCTTTTGTCTAATTCATCATTTTGGCTTTCTCCAAGTAACTATGTTCACGAAAGTGAAGCTTCTGCATCAACCAGTTTTAACATTTGCAATTACTTTAAACGTAAACAATAGAGTGAAGTGGAAGGAGAAGACGAGGTTCAAGTTCGTTGAACCAGGAACTTGAGGAGGAGTTTCTCATGGGGTAAGCCCATTACAAGAGCCCATTTAAGATTGAAACGTAAGGAGGGTGATGTGGCAGCTTGAGAAACTTTCTTATATGTAAACCCTACTTTATTATATAAGATAGCTAATTATCTGCAAGTATACAGACGGTCGACTGTAGTACTTAGGGATCAAATCAACAAAGACTAAGAACTAACACAAAGAGACAGACAAGATTGAGCAATGGTTAAAATAGTAAGAGAGGTTGATTAAGCATGCAATGGTGAGGTGATGAAAGCAGTAAACAAAACAACGGGGGTTGAAATGAGATAAGCAAGCAACCATACCAAGGGTTTCAAAGGGGTTTGGCGGGAACAATTCATATATGTGTTCAAGAAAAGAAATTAGGATATGCATAACATAGCTTAGATTCTAGATTAACTCTTTGAACACCTTGCGTACGTCACTCAACGCTCAGCAAGAGCAATAACTAATTACGAATCTAATCTAGTCTACCTCACTAGACTTCTCAAAATAGATCCACCACGGGGTCTCAGGTGTGAATCTACGCCTAACCAGTGTCCTTCAGGTACTAGCAACATCACAAATTCTAGCACTGAGAACCTAGAAATCTTGGCAATCCAATTCAATGTTCTCCCATCGAACTAGGCAGACCTGGTTAAGCAAAGTCTAGTTGAGGCTCACTGGGGCTGATCGATCCTGTTTGTCAGGCTGGACCGATCAAATCCAAACCTGGTTGAAAGCATGGTTGAAAGCACGAAATAATACTCATATAGAATCAAAACAGGGGTTTCAGATACAGAGTTGTCAATTCTAAATCTATCCCCCTAGCAAATCAAAATATAAAACCCTTGTTGCAGAAAACAGTAAACAATAAACAATAAGGAAAAAGCGTTCCAAAATTCGTGTCTCTCTGGTGATTTTATAGGATCTAGTGACGTCATCAGGGAACAAGTGGGCTTGGGCTTCAAAACGAAACTTTTGGGAAAGTTGTCTTCGAGGTTTGATCGAACCTAGGTGTAGTTTGATCGGTCAAGAGGCATCACCGGTACTATGACTGGTGTTGGAAAACAGGAGTCCTATCCCGGTGGCAAGCATATCGGTCACATCGACCAGTATCATTGATATGTCGATCTCTTAGAGGAAGTACTGGTCACACAATCACAGTAATACTTGTCAGACTGACCAATATTATCTTTCCGGGCTTAGAAAACAATGAGATTTTTTAGCTTGTTTTGGACAACACTATAAATAGGAATTAAAACCCTATTTTTAGGGTGTGTTGATTTATGTTGACTTAAGTGGATTTTTTTGTTAGTTTTATGCTCTCTCTTATTTTCCCTAATCTCTTGAAAAATATTGTAAGAACTTGGTTTAATATTTGCAATTCTATCTTTATCTTCTTTCTTAATTTCATCATGGTTGAACATGAATCTCACTTGGGATTTGTGTTGAAACTATGTTTAGTGAGTAGTATTCTTGTTAAGTGAATGAGTTAGGTAGATTAGGGTGATTAACTCCTTGATTATGTTCCATAGGGCTTAGATTATCAATATCTTCACTTGATTGATGTGTTTAATGCTAGGTTGGACTTAGCTAATCGAATCTAGAACTTAGACAATTTATTGCCCGGAAGATGTTTGATAAAATGTCAGAATGAATCAATCAAGTGCTAAATGAGGTCTAACCAAGGGATTGAGCTAAGGTTGTTTAGTAGGTTCATACACTAGAGCTAAATGCTTGTTGATCATGTGATTAGACAAGAGATTGTTCATTTGCATGATTGATAAAGGGAGTTTTACCAAGGGACTCGATTAGTCTAATTTGGATAGCTCTTAGACTAAGAATTAGCATTGAATAATAAATTTTAGTAGCATAAATCTGAGCTTGATCACACGAGTCAATTACCTATACCTATTCGCTTAGTTCTCTATAATAATTTGGTTAAATCGTTCTCGTTGAATTTGTGATCTTGAGTTGACTTTTCTCAATTTGCTTGCTTTTGCTTATGTTTTTGAATATAGTTGTTTAATGACAAAGCATCCTCTATATTGCACCTAGACTTAACATATCCTCTACATAGAATTAGTGAGTAATCAACCCCGAGTATGGTTTGTTATCTACTTACCACTACATTACATTTGACAAAAGACTTAGCTTCCCATTAACCAATAGTGGGATAGGAAATATATTTTTATCAAATTGGCGTCGTTGCTATTATCGGGATTTTTGATTACCATTCTTTCTTTGTGTTTTCAAAAGACTAGGTTTCTTTCTGTTCAAGTTATTAATCTTTCAACTCTCTACTCTCCTTTCTCAGGTGCATTAACACACGCTCTAACAGAAACAACAATCTAGTACCCATCACTGGGAACATCACTGCTTTTGAGAAACAAAACTCCATAGTTCGAAGAGAGGCACATAGATTGAATCAACAATACCTTCTCCAACCTCAAATGGTAGAAGGACAACCCCGAGCCGATCCTCCTGTTCTAAGGACAATAGGAGAGATAAATGAACCAAGAGCTCATGATGCTAGAGCTGGAATTCGCGCGCCGCCTCTCGAAGCCAACAACTTCGAGATAAAAACGAGCATGTTGAGAATGCTCTTTGGCAACCAATTTTATGGCTTACCCAAAGATAACCCCATTGCCCATTTGGATAACTTCGACCAAATCTGTGGGACAATAAAGATAAACAATGTCAGTGAGGATGCATATAAGCTCAAATTATTTCCCTTCTCCTTAGGAGACGCTGCAAAAGATTGAGAACAAGGCCTTGCTCCCGGTTCCATTACCACTTGGGCCGCTTGTAAGAAGGCTTTCCTCACCATGTTTTTCTCACCAGCCCGAACAGTAAAGATTAGGGGTGACATATCAACGTTTAACAAAACCGAGCATGAAATCACTTATCGAGGCATGGAAACGTTTTAAGAAGTATACCATTGCTTGCCCACACGACATATTTCACCCGAGACCCTACTAGGTATTTTCCACCGAGGTTTACTAAAGGACCATCGAATGATGCTCCATACTGCTAGTGGAGGTAACTTTTCTAATAAGAATTATGATGATGGTTGCTCTCTTATTGAGAAGCTTGGACAAAGTGATGCATACCATGGAGGGGCTTTTGATCGCTCAATTCCCTTCAATGATAGCTCCAAGGATCAGAACTTCAAGGCTGAATTGAAATCACTTAATGAGAAGCTCGACCGAATGCTTCTTTCTCAACGGGCATCAATTAATGCAGAGGGAATTGTTGAAGAAGACGGTTCAGTGGAATATTAGACTGAGGAAGTTCAATAGTTGGGTAACCAAGGATTCCAGAGGAACAACTACAACTCCAACTATAACTCGAATCCCAACTTGCTCTTATCTTACCGCAACACAAATGTTGCTAATCCTCATGACCAAATCTACCCTTCTCAGAAGAAACACTATCCCACTAACAACAATCAACAAAGTGGCCCTTATCCGAACCAAGGACCCCAGAGACCTTCCTACCCGAACACAAACCCAACGGGTTACTCTTCTTATGAAACTGGTCAAACATCTCAAGCCCCACCTCCTCAAGCTAGTTTTGTGGATCAGACAATTCCAATGTTAAAGCAACTATTAGATGGTCAATCTAAGCATGTTGTTGACTTTGGGAATTTCAAGAAAGAGATCCATTCCCGCGTCGATCACATCTATTCTGACCTCAATTCCAAGATTGATTCCTTATCATCTCACATCAAGACTTTGGATAACCAAGTGGCTCAAGTAGCCTCCTCTTCTCAGAGACAACCATGAACACTTCATGGAAAAGGTGTCTCCCCGTCTAACGAGTTTGTTAACATCATCTATTCCGTTGTTCTCATCGAGGACAATGAGATCTTAAGTGGGGGGGGGGGGGGGGGGGGACNTCCAAAGGAAATGTAAACACCAAGACTGTGTCTAAGGTTACCGAAGAGCTTGATGTTTATACTCCAAAACTTCCTTTCCCAAGCCACTACATTGGGGAGCAAAGAGAAAAGTTCATTGAAAGTCTAATTAGGGTTGTGGACGATCACATGCCTCAAATTGCTGCAACTCTAGCCAATCTGAGAGTTTGCCAATCAACCAAGGACAAAGTGTTAGAAAAGCTCAAAAAACTTGATGAAATAAAGAAGAATCTATTGCCAGAGATCTACCTTCCTATCATTCTACCATCACTTGATCCGACTAAGAAAGCGGATCCAAGGAGTTTCACAATCTCTTGCACTCTTAACTCTATCACTTTTGCAAATTGCTTGTGTGATTTAGGTGCTACTGTGAACGTTATGCCTTTATCAGTTGCTGAACGCCTTGGTTACTCTTCCTTTACTCCTTGCATGATGAACGTGATTCTTGCAGATAAGTCAGCTTGGAAACCTAAGGGGAAGCTAGAGGACTTACCAATCAAGCTGCGGGGTATAGAAGTGCCAACCGATTTTGTGGTACTGAAAATGGAAAGGCAACACGAAGAACAGTTGGTTTTTGGTGGACCGTTTCTAGCTGCCACTGGAGCAAAGATAAGCATGAAGAAAGGAGTGATTAGCCTGGATTTGGAGGCTAATGAGATTTAAATCTATGAAGCAAGGCCCTTGTCTAGGAAAGACAAAGAGAAAGTGAACATTTTTGTACTCATCGATGAAGAAGAGAAAGAACCTGAAATACAGAGATTCAGGGAGTTGGAAGAAGTCTCGGAAGGGATACCAATTTAAGATAGGAAGTTGGATTTTGGGAGGTATCATATTCTTGCGAGTATCAAAGGGTTCAAATTTGAAGACATCTTGTGTGATTCCCTCTTGGTAAATGCCATGACAGTAGATATGACCAACCACATGGGTTTTGTGATTTGAGATCCACCAATCTGGAACCTAACCGAGTTTAAAGGATCGAAGCTACAACCAATTGACATGCTTTTCAACGTGGGAATCAAGATTTATGATGAGGTTGTGCTCATGAATTTCACATCTTTGAATCACCAGTGTATGAGGATAAGCACATCATATGGGGGAGTCCCATTTTGAGCGATGTCGAGGCAGAGTTAGAATTTTATTTTGGAAAGATGATACTCCACCGGATTGATAACTACACCTCGTATGCACCAGAACACACACCTTATGATCAGCCCCCTAGGCCGCATAGAGAAGGAAGACAACCATTGTTGACCGAGGAAGGATTGCCAAACCGATTAGTCACTCGAGATCAACTTCGAGAGCTCGAGTGTGAGGTTCGAGAGAACATAAGGGAGTTGGATTGCCAAGTTGAATAACGAAACCAAAACCACAGCGAACTAGTTGTTGGCAATTGGACCGTGGATAATCAATTGAACATAGACAAGAGTTCAAAACTGAGCTGGAAGAGCTTCACGAGCTCGAAATCAACAACAACCCGCGTTGAACGCACAACAAAGTCAAACTCGTGACTTTAAACAAGCTCACTTGAGAGGAAGTCCCATGTTATGCTTTGTATATAGTTGTTTTCTTTTTAAAAAAAAAACTTTTATCCTCTTTGGTTTGATTTGGACTTGAGTTTACTTTGAATGTTTGTCTGGGAGTTTGATTTCTTGCAGGAATTACAGATATTCAGGATCATTTATGGCCAATTCCATCGATACTTTGAATGTTTGTCTGGGAGTTTGGTCGGTGTTTAGCAAGGACCAAACAAAGATGAAGTTGCATGAAGGAAAGCTGATTCGGGAATCTAGTGTGACTGCACCGATTACTTATACCGGTCAGTACACATCGGTATAGCTCCAACAGAGAAAATCCTGGAGCTTATACGGGTCATCATATCGGTTACAACTTGACCAGTACCTACCCTTCTGTCTTTTTTTGGAGGAGCCGTATCGAACACCCATACCAGTCACGCTATGACCGGTATGCAGAAACAGGAGCTTATATCGGTTGACTTCAAGTCCGATGAGGAGTTCGATCCAAACGCCTGCAATATGTAGGTACCTCTCCACCACCTTTGTACATAAACACATTTTATTTTCTTTATTTTCGGTTTTTTATCCAAATTTGGATCCCACATAGACTGTGTGATTTAAGTTTGGGGGAGGAACCACCTTTGGTCTAATGTCGTTTTCCGTTTTGTTTCCCATTTTGCATTGTTAATACCTATGTTTTTACAAAAAAACCAATTTTTTTTAGAAAAGCCAAAAAGATTTGCTTTCATTCAGGTTTATCATATAGTTTGCATTGCATTCTAGCATAGAGTTGAGTCTCATATAGGTTGCATTGCATTCGTTTTTCAAAAAATAACCAAAACACCTAGAGTCCCCGATCATCGATTTTAGCTTAGTAGTCTCAAAGCGTCTTGAAGTTTATGGCTTAAGAAATTGATGCTTAAAAAGCTTTTTCATTGGTATTGAAACTTGCTAGACTATTGTTGCTTTCACCTTATTGGAGTTTTAAATTGGACTTTTAATTAGTATGATCAAACTATTTCACTTGTGTTTCGTGGCTTCTAATATTTCAAGCACAAGTTTGGACATTGCAAACCAAAACACTCTTAGCCCGGCTTGGTCATCCTCATCTTGAGGATGATTCCCTCTCACCCAAAGCTCCCCCAACTCAAACAGATGTGAGTCTCATTGTCTATTCTTAAGTGATTGATGATTTTATAAAATCTTGCAAGATAGAGAGCGACAATTGAGAGCATATATCCGGGTAGCTTAGGTATATTAGGTATTGGAATGGAATTATAAATGCTTGGGTATATCTAGGACTTGATTCATTAGGGTTGTGGGTAGCTTAAGTTTGGTTATGCCTATTGAGATGGATTGTTTGGATAGCTGAGGAAAGAATGAAAAGAAGGAAAGATTGGAAAAAGGGAACAAGCAACAAACCACCAAAGATTTGAAAGGGAAACCTTAAGGGATAGTAAAAAAGAATAAAGTAAAGATTGCTAGACTCTTAGTGTAAAGAAAGGAAGAATAAGAAGCTTATGCTCCTAGAAAGAAAGCTAGTGTGTAAGAGAAAAAGATTGCAAAGAAAAGAAAAGAATGAAAATAAAAGAGAAGCAAAGAAAGAAAAGAGAGCCTTGGAGTAAGAAAGGAATGAAAAAGAAATAGAAAAAGAGTCTAGTTCATAAGAGAAAAGAAAGGTCCCTTAAGGTAGAAAAAGAGTTGGTGTTGAGCTTAGAAAAGTGTTAAGTTTGGGTAGATTAAGTGCATTTGTTGGGGATAGATGGATGTTTGATGTTGTATGCCCCATGCTCTTTGTCTTTCTTGATTTTACTATAATACCTCCACTCCGCGAGATAAATAGTATTACAAATAAGCTCATTGTCGTGTGAAACTTTCTCTTCAGCATGGAATCCTCTTCCTACCAAACTAATTGAAACCTTGTGTTTAATTTTGATCATGTTTCACCCTCTATAATTGAATGTAGGAAAGCAACATAAGATAGTTAAGTATATTGCCATGACTTAGTAATAATAGTGGATTGCGATATTGTTTAAATGATGAGACAAGTAGTTATGCTAGATTGAAAACGCTCACATCGTTGGAGTTTAGCTGGTAGGTTTTTGTTTTTCAAGCCTCTCTTCCTTGCTTAGAATTTTCTTTGCTTGAGGGCATGCAAAGGATAAGTTTGGGGGGAGTTGATGTGTTGTGTTTTAAGTCGGTTTGAGCGTTCATTCTCATTCATTTTGCATTATTTTAGGTTGCACTTAGAGTCATTTAGGTCGCATTTGCATTGCATAATCATATTTCAGGCGTGGAACCGAGCTTTGGTCGAAAAGCGGATACATGGAGCTTTTAGCTTTTTTGGGACTTAAGGACACAAGACACTTTCATGGAGGTTGCACCGGCCGAGCCATACCGGTCTCAGTGACCGATGTCTGAAGGATGCATAGCCGTCGAGCCTAATACCGGTCAGGACCTCACCAGTACCATGACCGGTGACCATCAGCAAACTCTTCCACGAACATCACACCGGTCAAGAGGCATGAATAGTACTATGACCGGTGTTGGGAAACACGAGCCCTATCCCGGTGGCAAGCATATCAGTCATAGTGACCGGTATCATTGGTACGTCGACCTCTTAGAGGAACTACCGGTCACACAATCACAGTAATACCAGTCAGATTATGATTAGTGAGTAGTATTCTTGCTAAGTGAATGAGTTAGGTATATTATGGTCATTAAGTGCTTGATTTTGTTGCTCAGGGCTTAGATTATCAATATCTTCACTTGATTGATGTGTTTAATGCTAGGTTGGACTTAGCTAATCAAATCTAAAACTTAGACAATTTATTGCCCAGAAGGTGTTCGATAAAATGTCGGAATGAATCAGTCAAGTGCTAAATGAGGTCTAACCAAGGGATTATGCTAGGGTTGTTTAGTAGTTGCATATACTAGAGCTAAATGCTTGTTGATCATGTGATTAGTCAAATGATTGGTCATTTGCATGACTGATAAAGGAACTTTTACCAAGGGATTGAATTAGTCTAATTTTGATAGCTCTTAGACAAAAGATTAACATTGAATGATAGAATTGAGTAGCATAAACCTGAGCTTGATCATCCGAGTCAATTAACTATACCTATTTGGTTAGTTCTCTCTTATAATTTGGTTAAATAGTTCTCGTTGACTTTTTGTGATCTTGAGTTGACTTTTTCTCAATTTGCTTGCAATTCCTTATGTTTTTGAATAGAGTTGTTTAGTGACAAAGCATTCTCTATATTGCAGCTAGACTTAGCATATTCTCTACATAGAATTAGTGAGTAATCAACCCCCGAGTATGGTTCGATATCTACTCACCGCTACATTACATTTGACAAAAGACTTAACTTCCCATTAACTAATAATGGGATAGAAAATATCTTTTATCAGCGACCGATCTTAATGCGATTATTTATTCTTCATGGCTGCATCAGTTAACCTAGATTGATGCATGTGACCAATGTGAGCTCGACATGACTGATGCTAGCTACCGTTGCATAAGTATGCGTCTAGTGCTTCGAAGTGTCGTTCTTCTCTGTTCGCTACATATGTCAGATATGGCTTGTTCCTTGTTCATCTTCACGTATCAGACCTAAGCACCAGCCCGCTTTGGTCGATATTCTCTGCTTCTTGGCTCCTTTAGTCCGATATGTGTTTCTTGCATAAGTCCTCTCCAATCACCTGAAACAGAAACTATACCCAAATGCAATCTTGAAGGACTTAAATGCAATCCTAAACTAAATAAAACGACTAAAAAGGGCGGTTTAAAACAATAAAAAACCATCCAAAACCACACACATCAACTCCCTAAACATAACTCTTGCTTGTCCTCAGGTAAGCTAAAACTCGCTAAAAGGGGAAAGGTTTGAAATAGAGTGGGAATCAGTCAAGTGGGCTAAATGTAAGGCAAACAAGTGAATAGTTTCTGATAAGCATACAAGAGTAACCCGCAACTAAAAGCATCAAATCATCCAAGCATCTAACACTTATTGAAAATTAGACACCATCACAAGGCTCTATGATAACTACTAAATAAGGACGTAATCTTAGACTATAGAGCGTCAACCAAAATACTTAGTCTCAACTCTTTCAAAACCTTTGGCTTTCTATGTGGCTCTGGGTCCCCTTCCCTTCTCTTCTCTTTACTGCTTAAGCTTGGCACTTAGCCTTATTTCTTTTTCTTTTCTTTTCATTTTTCTTGTTGTAGGTGAATCAAACGCGGAGTGTTGTAGCACCCAGGTCATCTGTCTCCTTAAAACATGCTTCTGTGGCAGGTGAATCGAACGTGGAGTGTTGTGATGTGTGTGATTTTGCATCGGTTTTATCCATCATTTTAAATCATCTTTTGTCTAGTTAGGATTACATTTAGGTCCTTTAGGATTGCATTTGTGCATCTTTTACATTTCAGGTGATTGAAAAAGACTTGGGCAATATTGGGATCAATATGAATCAAAGGAGTCAAAGAATGGATCAAACTAGCTATCAACATTGACCAAGGAGAGGCGATGCAAAAAGAGGATTCGGGAACTAGTTGCATTAATTATAAGCATCAGTCATTGGTGGCCGATGCACACCAAGGAGCAGAAGAAGAAATCACATCGGTCACCAACATAGATCATGAATAACCGATGCATGACACAAGGTAGAAGAAGGAACCATGCCGATCACCAACATCGATCATGGGTGACCGATGCAAGAAAACCAGCCAGAAGAAAAAGCAACATTGATCACTAGCATCGATCATGGGTAACCGATGCAAGCCATCAATTGAAGAAATCAAGCAGGATCGGTCACTAACATCGATCTGCCCTGACTGATCCAGTTGATGTGTGTGTGTGTATTTTAACGGTTTTAAGTATCGGTTTTAATTCATTTTGTGCTAGTTTAGGATTCATTTTAGAGTCTTCTAGGTCGCATTTGCATAGTATTTGGCATTTCAGGGACATAGGAGACTAAGGTGGAGAACTGAGCTCTATGGAGCATTATTGAGCGATGACGGATTGGAATATGGCTAAGTCCCGGACAGAGGAGTTGCGCCGGCCAAGGCCGCCGGTCAAGCCAGACCGGCGCGCTTCAGACAGGGAGTTCCGAAGCAACCCCGCTGGCCAAGCCCACATATCAAGCAGACCGGCGCAAGTAAAAGATGAGCATTCGGGGAGAGGACGCCGGCCAAGGCCGTCGGTCAACTCAGACAGGCGTGCGTCCAACAGACCCCACTGCATCATCTCCGCCGGTCACGTGCAACGTGGTGCGTCAGACCGGCTTAGGTCTAACATGAGGCTCCGGAGGATGACCGCCGGTTAAGTGCACCGGTCTGCACTGACCGTCGGAGACCCCGACGAAGCAAAACAAGATTTTCTTTTTATGTTTTTTTGGCCAAGTATAAAAGGGCCCAAAAACTAAAACCCTATCATCAAGTTTTCATTTCCATTTTTTCAGTTCTGAGAACTCTCCCCTTAGAGTGACTACTATTGAGTTCCTTTGATTACTTGATCAAGCGATTGCAATTTAATTCCATCATTCATTTCTATTCTCTGTTCTCATTTTCTATTCCTCACCCCATGGACAAACACCTCAAAAGTGTTTTGTCCATGATGTGTGAGTAGTCCTTATAGCTTATGAATTAGGGTAGATTAAGGATGTTGATTGATTGCTTTTGATGTTTAGGAAGGATTGAAACAATGTCTTCTTCGCAATTATTGATCTTAAGACTTAGATTTGATTGATCACCTTATCTATGAATCTAGGGAATATCACGCCCGAAAGGTGTTCGATGAAATTCCCCAACCAAATAACTCTGTTGTTTATTGATCATTTCCAAGAGATTGTGTTAGGGTTGATAGATTGTTGTATGAAATTGCATCTATTGTTTTCTAGTTATGTAATTAGCCAAGAGATTGTGTGGTTGCATGATTAGAAAATGGGTTTTTATCACGAGAGTGAATTAGCCTATGATTGATATTCTTAGACATAAGACAAACTAAATTGAGACATTAGCATCACTAGTCAATCAACTAACTGCCTAATTCGATTTCCCTGGTCCATATGCTTGTTTTATTCCCTGAATTCATATTTATTCGATACCGTAGACTTTTGGTTGACTTTTATATTTTGCTTTATTTTAGTTAATTCACTGTTTATGATTGTTTAGTGACAAAACGTATCCCCTCGATTGCACCTAGACTTAGCAAATTAGCATCATAAAACTAGTGAGTTATTACCACCTGAGATTGGTTCGACATTCTTTCCCCTAATATACTACATTGACAACTGTTTTACTAAACCATAGTAAAATTGAGTCTATCAATTGGCGTCGTTGCCATATTGGGTGATAGTAATAGCCATTACTTCTTTGCATTTGCTTGGGACTAGGTCTCTAATACATTACTAATAAACATCTTTCTCTCTTATTTCAGGTACTACAGATTGATGGAGGCACATATCATTCGCAAAATCGGCGACACCAACACGCCTACTGCGCATGGTGATCGCCCAAGGATAAGAGCACCACCTGTGGATGCCCCCAACTTTGAGATTAAGGAGAGTCAGCTTAAATTGGTACTAAACCACCAATTCCATGGGTATCATTCTGAGAACCCTTTGGAACACCTGGATTATTTTGACATGATCTGCCAAGCAGTCTTCTCCTTGAAAGGACTTGCTCACGAATGGGAAAGAAACCTAGAACCGAACTCCATACTGACGTGGTTGGACTGCAAACAAGCAATCCTCACAGCTTTCTTCCCACCAGCTAAAACAGCCAAGATCAGAACAAATATCTCAACCTTCTCCCAGATTCCTTCGAAAACCTTGTATGAAGCATGAAGTCGCTTCAAAGGATATATTCGCCAATGCCCACATCATGGCTTCCTCAAGAATGCCTTTTAAAAACATTCCATAAAGGACTCTTATGAACATACAAGATGATGTTGCATACAACAAGCACGGGAAGCTTCTTTGACAAGACTTATGATGAAGGCTACAAGTTGATTGAAAGTTTGGCACAAAGTGAATACACCTACTGTGAGATTAGTGAAACTACCACTATTGCAGTGTTTAATACAACAATGAAGACATCAATCTAGACGCCAGAAAAATACCCCATCAGTTAAATCAGCTCTGCACTACAAAACGACCTAATAAGGAAAATGACGGCTCTAACTGTCAATTAGAAGGGACAACTAATGAAAAAGTCAAGTATTTGGGTTACAATTTACCTCAACACAACAATCCGATCCTCCCCTTTGGACTACAACCTGTACCCCAACAATTCCTTTCCAGACTACTCAACAATTATCGACCATATGACTACCAACCACCCCCTTCAAACTTCCCTCCCCAATCCTGTATTCAGACCACTCAGGACACCACAAACATAATGCTTAAACAGCTTCTTGAGGGTCAACAACGTTCGAATGTAGATTTTGGGGAGTCCAAGAAAGAAATACAAAGCGAAGTAGACACTTCATACTACGATTTGAGCAACAAGTTTGAACAAATGGCATCGCATATGTGATATGCATGGTTTTTACTCGGTTTTTAACCGTCTTTATTGATCATCTTTGCATAGTTTAGGTTGCATTTAAAGTCTTTTAGGATCGTATCTTGCATATTTTGCATTTTAGGTGATTGGAGTGGATCTGTGCAAAAGAGGAGCAATTAGGATCAAGAAGACGAAGGATCAACAAAATTAGCATCAAGAATCGATAAAGGAAACTCAATGCTTGAAGAATGGATCAAAAGACAGCTGGATCGACCAACTGGATCGACCAAAGCTGCTCGATCCAGACCAAAACTTAAAGTTCTCAACTTGGATCGACGGAGAGGATCATACAGCCTTGGTTGATCCAAGATTCAACCTTTGAAGATCGACCGAGAGGATCATGCAAGCTTGGTCGATCCAAGATTCCACCTTTGAAGATCGAC
>OVAU01001452.1:0-14844 GCA_900406315.1 Biscutella laevigata subsp. laevigata
TTATGAGAACGCTAAGATCTATAAAGAACGTACCAAGGCACCACATGACAAGAGAATTCTCCCAAGGACCTTTGTTGTAGGAGATCAGGTACTGTTGTTTAACTCACGTTTGAAGTTGTTTCCAGGTAAACTCAGGTCCAGATGGGAAGGACCTTTCACTGTTATGAAGGTTCGACCGTATGGGGCTATCGTAGTTTCCGATAGTTCGACAACACTAACAGTGAATGGATAACGCCTAAAGCACTATCACTCTGGGTTTCTAAGAGAAGGTGAATCAGAGTTGACACTGTCTGATCCTCCGAACGAATAGCTCACCAAAAAGTCAGGCTCGAGACTTAAAACAAGCGCTCTTGGGAGGCACCCCATAGGTATTGTACATAAATAAACAAAATTTGATTCTCTGTGTGCATATGTTTTGGATCTCTTTGAGTTTCAGGTGACGTTCGTTAAGATTCATACTCAGACGACAAGGCAAGTTCGATCGAACATAAAAGAGTTCGACCGTACAAGTTTTACGAACTTGCAGAGTTCGATCGAACAAAACTGGTTTGATCGAACCAGTTTTTGCGAAATTGCAGAGTTCGATCGAACGGGTACGGTTCGATAAAACACCGTTCACGAACCTGCATGGTCCGATCAAACGCATTTTTGCGAACATGCAGAGTTCGATTGAACGGTTTTTGTTCGATCGAACTGCCCTGCGAATCCCAAACCGATCGAGAAATCGATCCCGTGGTTCGATCGAACGGCTCGGCGAAAAATTTTAAAGCTTCAAATTTCCGTTAATCCTCGGTTTATTGTCACTTAAATTGAACCGGGTTTGCGTTTTTCAGTTCACAAAAATCGATTTTTCTTCCTTTTCTCTATCAAATCCCTAGTTTTCCATTTTTCTCTCAAATCTTCAAACACTCATATCTTGCTCGATTCTCAACGGATTTTGGCGATTCTTGGCCCTAACCTGCTCGAAATTTGATAAGCTTTCCATTGATACAACTTTCGTTACAATCAAAGCACTGTAAGCGTTTGAATCGTAGATTTTATGCTGGATTTTTGTGAGATATTATGGGTTGAGTTGAAATTTTATTTTTGTCTCGTTTCTTTGATTGTTTGCACTTGGAATGGATAGCTGATGCTTATTTAGGGTGGTTAAAGAGATTATATTTGAGATTTGATTGATTTTGAGATGAAATTTGAACTTCTGGAAAAATTTAGGTTGAAATTGGGGATTTTGAAATTGGGGATTTTGAAATTGAGGCATTTAGGACCATCTATTCGAAAAATTGAGGATTTTGAAATTGAGGCATTTAGGACCATCTATTCTGGAAATTGATTGTAGAAATGGACTCTCCTTGGTCTAAGCTTGCTATATTTGTAGTTTGAGCTCGATTCATGACCGAAAAAGTTTGGGCCATTTGTGCAATTTCGAAAAGTTTTGGGTCATTTGTGCAATTTCGAAAAATTTGGGCTGTTTTGGCAAAAATCGAATTTTGTACGAATTTTTTGAGATTTCTCTTGTTTAGAGGCTCTTTTAACTTGACTTTGTTGCTATCCTTGCCCGTTGTAGCTTTTCACTCTTCAGGAATGGGTAGGACTCGAGGAAAGGCCGTTCAGGAAGCTCCAGACCCGGCTGAAATCTCTCGCCGAGCTCGCGAGGAATGAGACATACCTCGTATAGCACGAGGTAACAGACGCCCGCAGCCAAGGCGTCGGGAACCATCACCACCGTCCTCCCCTGTGAACGCAGCATGGACTACCATTATGCAGCGTGATTACGAAGCATTATGCACGTGCACTTACCACAGGACTAGGTTTGTTGATGACAAGACCATGGAAGCGCTGGGGATAAAGCAGGATGTGCTGACCCTTTTCGACAACATGGGATTCCCCACACTTCTCACCATGTATGAGGAAGTTTACCCTGAGTTGGTCCTGCAGTTCTTGGCATCGGTCGAGCTTGTTTACGCGGACCCTCATCACAGGCCATTGTCACTTTCACTGTCCGTCAGGTCCCCTATTCACTCCCTATCTCTGAGATTTGTGGTTACCTAGGTATTCGCGTTGGTGGGAGCACTACTGAGCTTACCAACCATGCTGAAGCTTGGGACTTTTGAAAGATTATCGGTTCAGAGGGGATACAACAGTGGCGTGATGCCAAGCATTCCCTAGTTCGCAGCCCAGTGATCCGATATGCAGGGAAACTACTGAGTGTAACTTTCTACTGGAAGGGTGAGGCAGGCGCATTGACTAAGGCCGAGATAGCGATGCTCCACCTGGGAGTCAGGGATGCTCTGAGTAGAGATGAATCGCGCAGGAGAGGGAACAAGTTCAACCTTGGTTGTGTTTTGGTTCAGAAGTTCATGACCATTCGTGGACAGTCCCTCAGTGGGATGAAGAGGATATACATTAGAGGGATGATCACTCCGATCTTGAGAGGGGTTGACATATCTTTGGTCAGGGAGCCTACTGCTGCTGTAGGCATGACTACTATTCCTCGCATGGACCTAGCTCACTGTGAGATGCTCGTCAACCCTTACCCGGACCATGATGGCCGCTTCACATATATCTTTGTTGATACAAGCGGCGACCGCAGATTCGTTCTACTGTCAGATCCTGAGTTGACATCAATCTTTCCAAGTAATTCTGATGGTACCATTTTGGGTCTGACTTTCCTTCCTCCAGCAGCTGCACTATGTGCTACACCACCTGGTTTTCATACGAAGAACCAGAGAGTTGGCCCCAGCAGGACTAGACGATCGACTGACCGTCGCCCGTCTACCTCTAGACGTCCATCTGCACCAGGTGATCACCCTGCTAGCACTTACGAGCAACCACCCTCTCAGCCTTCTGCAGCTACATCCTCACATCCACACCCAGCAGCAGACTTGGAGCAGATTTGAGAGACAGTTTGAGTGATTGATGCTCACAGTAGGCGCCAGGAGTCCTTACTCCAGCGTCAGGGTAGGATGCTTTCACGCATCTGGAGGAATCTGACAGGCACTTCTTGCAGCAGTGAGCAGACTGACGCCACTGGACCACATCCTCGATCTCGCTCGCGCTCTCACTCATCGATCGATGATCCATTGTCTCTAACATTCTACCGCCCCCGCGACGACAGCGAGTCATTTGGCTCCCCCTGATTACTGACTTGTGATCCCGCGTAGAGTTCTCTAATCTCTCTATATCATTTTATCTTTACTTTCGATTTGTAGGTGTGTTTTCCTCTGAATTTGCTTTCTCACTGGGACAGTGAGAAGTAAGTCTGGGGGAGTACACACCAGCCACTGATGTTGTCACTTTCTCTTGTTTTGTTATGCATGTTGCTACTTATGACTCTACCTATTTGATCTGTGGATGTTGTTTCATTTCAGACTTTCAGTGATTCCTGATTTAGCACTTACTAACTCTTGCATGACTACGGAATTATAACATTCTCTAATGATGACTAACCTAAATGCCTAGTATCATCACAGCTCCTTGTTGTTTAGTACAAGAGAACTGAGGAACCACACGACCAAACTCCCTCCCAGAAAACCAAGGCTTGGTAGAGCTTTGTTGGATCTGAGGCTGACTCTTTATTATGACCTAACTTGACTTTTAAATTTTCTTGTCAGGAGTTTATATCAGGAAAGAGAAGTAGAATACGCTCATGATTTGTTCTACCTTTTCCACTCTTTCTGATCCTGAGTGGCTGAACTCACCTTTAGTTTGCTAACATTCGGAAAGGGAAAAGTTCGATCGAACTGCCTTGGTGTTCGATCGAACCCCTTTTACTGAGATCGCATTGTTCGATCGAACTAAGGCAGTTCGATCGAACCCTCCTTAAAAAAAATCATCTCTAAGTTTATTGTTTGTTGCTTTCACTAAAAAGAGGAGGAAGGTAAAAAAGGGGTAGAAACGATTTAAGCAGACAGTTGTGTTCCATGGTTACTTATTTCGGTCTAATTCAAGTTTGGGTAGGAAATTCTTACTGCTAGTAGCATGTTAGGTCAAGATCCTCACTTACTCGCTCTCTCTCATGATTTTGCATAATGACATGACTCTTTTTGGACATTCTTTTCATCATGTACCCCAAACACATTAGCCTCACTAACAAACAACCTTCTTCCAACCGAACCCTCTTTTCCTGATAGGGAAAACTCTCTGTAAAAAACTCACGCTATCTTTAATGAATGTAGTGAGTCGGCTGATTTGAATACAAGATCTATTCAGGTGGAGGTTCAGAGTATGTACAGGCTTGGGAAGTCATCGTGGGGAATTGGGGATAATGTGCTAACAATTTTAGTTTGTGTATTATTGACATGTTGACTTTAGACTATGGTTAGCTGAAGGGAATAAAGTTCCTACGACTTTTCTTTTTCTTGGACCTGTCATTACTTGAGGACAATCAAAGGTTCAAGTCTGGGGGAGTTGATATGTCCTGTTTTTAGCGGTTTCAATCCCATATTTTGATGAGATTTTGGACCGCTTTGCGAGTTATTAATGTGCTTTTGGAGGTATTTTGTCTCCTTTCAGGTTTTCACAGGCCTGTAGAGGAAATCCGAGAATAGGAGAGTTTTAGGAGGCTTTTGGAGAAGTTATGGAGAAGTTTGTCCCGTCTAGGAAGAAGTTCTATCGAACACATACTAGGTTCGATCGAACCTCCATTTCGAGCAAGGTTTATTGGACCCAATCTGTGAAGAACGAGGCCCAAAAGGAACAGAGACCAAGTTTGATCGAACCTCACCGAGTTCGATTGAAGCCCAAAAGATGAAACCGTTAGAGACCGATCGAGAAACCCGGGATCGATTTGAAGATCAGATCAGGTTCGATTGAACCACGTCGTGTTCGATCGAACCTCGACACCGTCTTTCCCAGAAAACTTCGTTTTAAAGCCCAAGTTCACCTGTACCTCGAAGACTATAAAAGCTCCAGAGAGACACGAGTTTCAGCACGCTTTTTCTTCCTATTTTTCAGTTTTATTGTTTTCTACACTTAGGGTTTTTATCATTGATTTGCTAGGGGAGATAGATTTAGAATTGACAACTCTGTATCTGGAACCCCTGTTTTGATTCTATTGATATTGATTTATGCTTTCAACCATGCCTTGTTTGATTGTTATGATTATGTCTGAGTAGATCATTAGATCGGATCTAGGGTTACACAAAAGGGCCTGATAGGGTTCTTGTTCAGATTAGATTTAGAGAAAATACAAGTTGAATCCTTTAGAGGTTGATTTGTAACCTAGTTTCAATCTGACATATTGGATCTAGGTTTAGGTTGATTCAAGTCTGACAAACACCAATTGAATCACCCAGATTGGCATCTAAAGGATTCTCTGAGATCCTCTCTTAATTACTGTTTTGAAGCCTGACTTGACCTGACAAATAAGTCTAGGCTAAGATAGATCCGAGCCTGACAAGCACTAAATCGAATCACCCAAACCAGTAATTAAAAGAGTCTGGAATTGATCGATCATGCATGACAACCAGGAACGATCAGCCTCAGTGAAGCAGACCGAATTAGATTAACTACTGGCTATTGCTCTTGCTGAGCGTTGAGTGAAGAACGCGAGGTGTTCAAAGAGTTAGTCTATAATCTAATTTGCGTTCTGTAGATACCCAATTATTTTCTCAACCACATATCTGAATTGTTCCCGCCAAAAACCCTTTTGAACCCTAGGTCTGATTGTTGGCTTATCTGATTATCACCCCCGCTGCTTTCTTTACTGCTTTTACCACTTCACCATTGCCTGCTAAATCAATCTTTATTTCTGTTTTAGTCAGTACTCAGTCTTGCTTGTCTCTTCGTGTTAGTCTTTAGTCTATGTGGATTTGATCCCTAAATACTACAGTTGACTGTCTGTGCACTTGCAGATAATTAGCTGTCTAGGGTAAAACCTGAGTGACATCAATATCTCATATAAACTTTAAGGTATCAAAACAACTACAAAAGATGATATTTCAATTTTTAGCATCACTTACAACGTTACGAGAATATAAGTCCTTAATGTATCATAAATTGTATATGATATGTAATTGTAAATGCTATTGCAATGTAAAATCATTGTCGATTCATTTAAAATACGTTTTGATCTTTACTATGATCAAAAGTAACCATATATAGTGTTATATAGCTCTATTTAATGGTTTCATAACCGCTAATCGATTTATTGAAACTTTAAACCCCGAATCTGTCGAAATCCGTCACAAACTGTCAAGATTATTGACGGATTTTGACAGAATGTTCATAATTTGTTAATATCCATCAAAACCTGTCAATATCATTCCGTCAATAACTGTCAAAATTGTCCGTTAATAACCGTCAATAACCGTCAAAAAGCCCATTGAAATATCTAAGTATTTTTGTTTATATCTCATAAACACTTGAATGTATAAAAATAAAGTATAAACAAAGAAGGTTGTCTTTAATTTTGAAATTTCGATCAATAAGTATCAGACATTAAAAACTCGAATAAAAGGTAATATTCACACATCAAGAACTTTACTAAAATATAAACATATCATTCATAAAACTACTCAGACTCATATAAATACTCGGTAGAATCTCCGGAACCGGATCCTTCTTCAAATTCTTCAAGCTCTGCTTTAGAATCGTTAAAAACAATATTGTCGCTCGCGTCCGTCAAATCGACAACCAGACCAGTGTGCAAAGATGTCTCCATGAAACCTAGCAATCCGGTCTCCGTCTGTTGAAGCGGTTCATGATCAAAAACTCCCTCCGCTTTGCCTCTTAGGAAAATAGTCGTTGCAACAATCCAAAGGGTTTGACCGCTTCTTAGTCGAGGGTATGAAATGTAGCAGACTTGATCCGCTTGTGATGCAAGTAAGAATGGGTCGTAATTATCTAGACCTCTTCCAGAATGCACAATCGTTACACCTAATTGGTTTTGTGCAACACAATATCCAAGAGTTAGGTTGTACCATCACAGTCGAATACATCCCACTTCAAACAATCCTACCCAGGTACTTAACTGCTAGTATCTCGCGAAGAATGTCGTAGTATGTCACCTCACCAGACGTGGCTAATATACCGTAATTTGACTCCATTCTTGTCCTCCATTGAAAGTTAAATTTGAATGCATATCCACGTGTGCAATACATCATTTAATGGTCATAAACTCGTAACGGCTGATTAATCAAATCTACCAACCATGCTGGCACTGATTGATTTTGCGTTATCCGTGTGTTCACCTATATGATTCACACCCGAAGAAATTAGTTTTTCTTAAATCTTTAATGTTAATTAAAATATAACTGATGATACTTACAAAAGTATACAACCAATCCACATATCTTGTTTCTTGGAATATCGTCCTCCGTCATAAGAGGAAAATCCTTATGCATCCTGAAATTCAAAAAATGAAATTAGATTTACTCGAACTTAAAAAGCTGTACTTAAACATGTGAATTTTTTTTTACCTCTCATACTCTTCAAGATCATCACAATTTAAAAGAATGTAGCGATGCAATTGACTAATATCTTGATCTGATAGTCGCTTTTTTGTCTTCCCTTTTACACTTAGATGACCAATTTGAGAGAAAATGTCAGGAATAAGTACTATTACACGAGACTTACTCCACCGTCATCATTACGACCTGGTCGCCTACTCTTTTTTGAATCTCAGGTGCAGAATAATAACTTGCGAAATTACTAGCTTCCTCGTTTTTGCTCTGAGCCACAATAGATCCCTCAATTCGGCTAAGATTTTTAACCTTCTTCTTTAGATGGAACATATAACACTCGAACAGATACATCCATCTATATTGAACTGGCTCACCAAATAATGCCTCTCGAGAAAGATGAATGGGAAGATGTTCCATAACATCAAAAAAAGATGGTGGGAAGATTTTCTCCAAGTTGCAGAGAATGATCGGTATGTGGTCCGCGAGATTGTTGATTCCTTCAACTGTGAGAGACCGAGAGCATAAATCTCGGAAAAACGCTATGATACCTATAAAGATGAACAATGTCAATGAATTCACAAAAAATCTATACATATGATTTATAAAATAAAATATAGCTACAATTGCTTCATGGACGGATTGCGGCAACAGTTCATTAAAACAGAAAGGAAGAAGTCGTTGCATTATCACATGAAAATCGTGTCTTTTCATACCTGAAAAGCGCTCTTCTCGCTTATCAACACAATTCTTGAGGTTAGAAGCATAACCATTAGGGAATTTTACACTTTCGATTATCCACCTGAAGAACACTTCTTTTGCTTCCTTACTCAACCTAAAGCAAGGCACGACTATTTTTCCTCTGACTTTGTGATGGAGTGCCGGACGCGAGCATATTTCCGTCAAATCATCTCTTGATTTCTTGTTAACGTTCAGAATCGTGTTCATGATGTTGTCGAATAAATTTTTCTCGATATGCATAACATCCAAATTATGTCTCAGAAGATGATCCTTCTAGTACGACAAATCCCAGAAGATGCTCTTCTTGTGTTAGTTATGAAATTCTCCAGCTCCCTGTACAAGTTCATGCCTATTCCCACCATAATGCACAGTCTTATCGACACCAAAATCTCTGAACTGATGCAACAACGTATGCCCATCTAACTCTGGAGGTGGCCCATCAAAGACTTTTTTGTTGTTGGAAAACATAGTGATATTGGTTCTATAAGGATGGTCCATCGGAAGATATCGCCTATGACAATCAAACAAACTAGTTTTGAGTCCGTTTTTCAACTGAAACGCATCTTGGCATCTTGACAATGTGGACATGCTAACCTCCCATGTGTGGTCCATCGCGTATGCTGGAAAGATGCCGATCGTCCACATAAGTACAACCTGCATCGTGAAATTTTGATTCGTTGAAAAGTCATACGTCTTGACACCATGCTCCCATAAAATATGTAGCTCATGTATAAGAGGTTGTAAGAACACATCAAGGGCCTTCTTCGGATGATCCGGTTCGGGTACCAAAATCGTGAGGAATAAAAACTCTCGGTTCATGCACAACCCTGGAGGTAGATTATATGTTGTCACAATTTCTGGCCAAAGCGAATATTGTCTTTCGTGCTTCCCAAAAGGATTAAAACCATATGTGCTCAAACCTAGGTAGACATTTCTTCTTTGAGACGCAAACATTGGATATGTTGTCTGGAAATGCTTCCAAGCTTCTCCGTCCGAAGGGTGTGTAATTCTTCCGTCGCTTGTGTGTTCGCATGCCATCTCATACCCGCGCCTGTTTGATGTGTCTGATACAGTCTCTTTAGACGATCTGTTAACGGTAAATACCACATTCTCTTGAACGAGATAGGAACTCTCCCACCGGTTTCCTTATACCTGGCATGCTTACAAAATTTGCTAGCCTTTCTGTATAAATCTTGTCTCCAAAAACACATACAATTACACTCACAAACATCAATCATCTGATAGGGCAATCCTAACCCTTTCACAAGCTTATGTACCTCTTAGAATAATAATAATGCCAAATTATCTCTTGGTATAATGTCTTTCATGTATTGCAAAAAACCGTCAATAATCTCTTCGCTCAAGTTATTATCTATCTTCATTTCATATAAAAGCTTGCATATGACAATGGTGACGCACCTCTTCACATCCTAGAAATAAGGGTTGTTTCAAAATCTAACATATCAGAAATTTTTGTGCCTCAAAATTTGGTTCCTCAATTCTATGCTCATCTTCTACTTCCGATGATTGTTCTTGTCAGAAATCATTAACCATTTGCACCATCCCTATAGGTTGTACTTACACTTGTGGTTTCTACGAATTCTACACCTTGACTACTACTACCATAATTCATTATCATTGAACTGTTTCCCATGAAAATACCAAATCTTGTAATTCCGCATAAACCCTTTATTATACAAATGTCAAGCAACTTTACAGACCTCAGCAGTTTTGCGATTATTACAACTAGCACAAGGACAATATATTATACCTGCTTCCGAAGCCGCTTCCCGGTTTAATTTCAATTGCATGAACTCTCGTATTCCGTCTTCGTACTCTTATGTAATTTGGCATGTTCCTGGAATTTGGTGAGGTCTGTCTAACCACGAACAAAAATAATCACCAGAATTGTATGAAGACATTTCTAGATGAATTTGGGAGGAATTTTAATATTGAGTTGTGTTTTGGGATTTAAAATGAGAAGGGAAGCATATTTATAATGGTTGAAAAGTGAAAATAACAGTTTTTGACGGATTTGGATGAAAATGTAGCTGTTGGGAAAATATTCAAAATGCGGTAAAAATCCGTCAAGAACCCTGACGGCTAGACCATGTAAAAATCCATAAAAAACTTACGAATTTTTAGAACCGTCAAAACCGTCATTTAACTTTTCCAACGGTATTATGATCCGTCAAAATATTTTTACGAGTGGCCACTGTCAAAATCCGTAAAAAAAGTTTGAATTCTCTACCTTCTCCAACGGTAATATGACCCGTCAAAATCCGTCAAATATTTTTGATGGATTTCGATGGACTTTTTAACTATTTCCAATGGTTATATGTTCCGTCAAAATCCATCAAAGAGATTTGATGGATAACTATTTCCAACGTTAACATAACCTGTCAAAATCCGTCAAAAATTCTAAAATGTTTTGTCAAAACTCGTCAAAATTGTTTGACGGGGTACTGGCCGTCGGTGACCGTAAAAAAATGTCTGACAATATTCGTAAAAAATCGTCAAAATATTTTGAGGGAATATTTCTCATCGGTGACCGTCAAAAATTTCTTACAGTTTTTTATGGATTTTCGACAAACTTATTCTTGTCAAAATTCCGTCAAGTTCCGTCAAAAAATTTTGACGAAATATTTGTCTGTAAAAAATTCCGTCAAAAACAAATATGTTTTCTCACAAACAAGCAACTTATGCAATGGTAAAGGTCATCGTTTATAGTAGATTTTTGTTCCTCTTGGGAGATATGGCTCAGGCCTTGCAAAACTGTTGTGAACAGCCCTTATTGCTTCACTGTAATTGGTAGATAAATCCTTAAAGTCAGTAAGAAAGTTCTTGGTAAATTCTTTATGTGATGATAGTTCAGAACCGTGTAAGTGTAGAGAATCTAGCAACAGCACAATTTCGTCTTGATACGCCAAGACCAAACGATTAATTCTTTTATTAATAAGCAGTAGCTTTACAATCTAAAGATACTCTTACAAAGCTTTCTCTCTTCTCTAACCTACCCTTAAACGAATTTGAAAAACACAAGAATTAATCCCCCAACTCTCTTTGATATAACTCACCCAGCCGTGACCTAATCAGAGACAAGACACCAAACACTCACCTTCAACACTCGTGCTTTATTTTGAGCTTGAAGGTAGCAACACTCACCCGTATGAAGTTCACGACCTAAACCTACCTTTAGATCACCTAGAACATCCAAGTGCAAGCAACACTCTCTCTGATTGATATCATCCAACAGTGAATAACCAGAGACGAGACTCCCAATGCACGTGCGTGTACCAATCACTCTTTTGTAGTTCCCTCTACGATCCAAACCTCCCTTTAGACCGCCTAGAACATTCAAGAGCAAGCAACACTCTCTCCTGATCGATATCACCCAGCCGTGGTATGATCAGAGACGAGCGATCCAACACCCACCGTCCAAGCTTGTTCTTTCTATGAAGCTTGGAGGCACAAATCTTTCGACAATATCCCAAGAGTGTTAACCCTAGCTAACATCTTCTCTCTTGAATATATACCATCAGAACAGGAAATCTTCCTTAAATATTTCTACAGGAAAATTTTCCAAAACCCACGATTTCCTTTTCCATAAATCTCAGAATGAATATTCTCCAAATATTCATTCCACGCCATTAATAAATCCAAGAGCTCATTTCTCCTCTTGAGGCACACAACACACATATTTCCTTTTCTGAAAATCCCAGAACAACATTTTCTTTTCTGATGCAGTTTCCTTTTCTGTGCATTCCAGCTCAGCGCTTCTTCTAGAAGCTTACTTCTCTTCTGATGCAAACATCTCATCGTCCTGATTCCATCATCACCTGATTTTGCATCTTTAATATCCCCCTTTTTATCTTAGTTTGACACTCAAGCATCCAAGGTCTTCAACACCTGCTTGAACAAGCAGAGACACACAAAGACCACCTGTATGCAGAGCCTTTGTCATCAGCACAGAGATGACTCCCCCATAATGTGTTACTCCTCCTCTGTACTCATGTCATCAGACTTCAGAGACCGAATCTGAGACATCTCCCCCTGCTTGAGTGCATAACTAAGTTAAAAACATTAATGCCGCGTAGAGGAGAACACTTTCTTGCAGCTTGCGCATCCTGAAGCACTTTGATCACCTATCGCATTGCTGCTCTCAGCTCATCTTCAGGCTCTTGCTTCCCTTCAAAGCCTTTTGAATGTCTTACATAGACCACCTCTTGAAGAACCCCATTCGGAAATACACTCTTCACATCCATTTGATGTAGCCTATAACATGGAATGCAGACCATTCTGAACAGAACCCTGATTGATTCCACTCGAGCCCCTGGTGCAAATGTTTCATCAAAATCTACCCCTTCAATCGGACAATAGCCTTGAGCTACCAACCTTGCCGTGTTCTGAACCACATTCCCCAGCTCATCGATCTTGTTCTTGCAAATCCACTTTGTTCCAACCCCATTAACTCTTTGAGGTATGGGTTTCAGATCTCATACATCAGCCTCATTACCTCTTTGAGGTCTTGGTTCCAGATCCCATACATCAGCTCTCACGCAACCCTCAAGTTCTTCTTGCGTAGAATCAAACCAAAACTCGTCCACCATTGCTTCCATAATGTTCTTTGGTTCGTTGGCCGATGCAATCCAGCTGTCTTGAAGAATCATTTGTCGAAACAGATTGATCTGTTTTCCACAGGTGCATCTCTCCCCCAGAATCGCTCCTATGACAGTTTGTGAGGAGGGATTCTGATTTTCCTTTGTTGACAGATGGTGAGCTTCATCCTCATCATGTTCATGACCTCTTTCCTGAATTTCCTTATCCTGCTCAGTTTCATCAGCCGCCTCTCTTTCTTCAGCATCAACTGGTACATGCTTTAAAATCAGACCATAGGTTAACCCATCATGAAACACAACATTCACAGTTTCTTGGACTATTTTGGTTCTCTTGTTGTAGACCCTATATGCGGTACTAGCTCCTTTTCCCTTGCTGCATGGTCTACCCACAAGTACTTGATCTTGCTTCAGTTTGAGCAGATCTGTTACCACTTCTTCTTCGGCTAATTTCAGCAACGTTCTACCATTTATACTTCCCATCTGAGACTCATTAGCTTTGATGTTGCTGAGGCTTTTCTTCTTAGGCTTCCACATATAGCAATTGTCACCTGATTGAGTTCCTTCAAACTTGAGGCAACCATTTTCGTCCATTGCTTTGCAACCCTTTGCAGTGAAACTTACAGTCAGACCTTCATCACATAACTGACTTATGCTGATGAGATTTTCCTTAAGTCCTTCGACCCAGTAGACATTCTCGAGG
Source organism: Biscutella laevigata subsp. laevigata (assembly GCA_900406315.1). Lineage (NCBI taxonomy): Eukaryota > Viridiplantae > Streptophyta > Magnoliopsida > Brassicales > Brassicaceae > Biscutella > Biscutella laevigata. Next base: position 13,461 of record OVAU01001452.1, read on the forward strand.
GCTGGTGCATCATGACCAGACGTTTTCCCTTGATTTTTTCTTTGCCTCCATCTCGAAAGTAATCTTTCCTGAGTTGATCTTCTCAATTTCCCTCAAGCATTCATTTGCTCTGGTCATGTGCCTTGAACAACCGCTATCAAAGTACCACGCTGACGCTGCTTGATCACGATCAGGTGAGTCTATAGTGTATGCCACATTGCAGTAGAACCTGTCTTTCCTCATCCAGATATTTCCTGATCTTTGGCCGGCAGGGTAATACTCTTGCTAATTGTATAACCTAGATACCTTCTGCTGATATTTATAGCACCAAGCCTTGAAGTGTCCCATCTTGCCACAATGCCAACAACCATTCCTCCTATCAACCCATGACCTTGCTTGATTGGGCTTAGCTCTATNAAAGAGAAGTCTTCTTAACGTATCCAAGGCCTATGTACTCATTTTCCTGACGTTGATACGCCAAGACCAAACGATTAATTCTTTTATTAATAACCAGTAGTTTTACAACCTAAAGATACTCTTACAAATCTTTCTCTCTTCTCTAAGCCTACCCTTAAACGAATTTGAAAAACACAAGAATTAATCCCCCAACTCTCTCTGATCTAACTCACCCAGCCGTGACCTAATCAGAGACAAGTCACCAAACATTCACCTTCAACACTCGTGCTTTATTTTGATCTTGAAGGTAGCAACACTCACCCGTATGAAGTTCCCCACGACCTAAACCTACCTTTAGATCACCTAGAACATCCAAGCGCAAGCAACACTCTCTCTGATTGATATCACCCAACCGAGAATAACCAGAGACGGGACTCCCAATGCACGTGTGTGCACNACCGAGAATAACCAGAGACGAGACTCCCAATGCACGTGTGTGCACCACTCACTCTTTTGTAGTTCCCTCTACGATCCAAACCTCCCTTTAGATCGCCTAGAACATTCAAGAGCAAGCAGCACTCTCTCCTGATCGATATCACCCAGCCGTGGTATGATCAGAGACGAGCGATCCAACACTCACCGTCCAAGCTTGTTCTTTCTATGAAGCTTGGAGGCACAAATCCTTCGACAATATCCCAAGAGTGTTAACCCTAGCTAACATCTTCTCTCTTGAATATATACCACAAAACATGAAATCTTCCTTAAATATTTCTACAGAAATTTTTTTCAAAACCCACGATATCCTTTTCCATAAATCTCAGAATGAATATTCTCCAAATTCATTTCACGCCATTAATAAATCCAAGAGCTCATTTCTTCTCTTGATGTAGACAACACACGGATTTCCTTTTCTGAAAATCCCAGAACAACATATTTTCTTTTCTGATGCAGTTTCTTTTCTGTGCATTCCAGTGATATACTCGGTTTTTGTCTATATTTTATTACCGTC
>OVAU01001453.1:0-14831 GCA_900406315.1 Biscutella laevigata subsp. laevigata
TGGCGTTGAATCGATTCAACTAGCTCTGACTGCGCTTTTACACGAATTGAGATGCCACTATAATCCGACTTATTTAAAGCTCTGAGCGGGCGCTTCAAATTGCGAAGAAGTTTTGTTAACATAAATTGATGTGAACCAGAGACTTCATCAACTTTCCAATTATCCGCTACTATGGCCAAGAAGTTTCGGTGATCCGTTAGATGCTTGAGAAATCTGAAGGGCATAGTCTTACGAGTATTACAGTTCGGAACAGAGACCAGAATTGGAGCATGATCCGACTGATCAGGTTCAAGCAATTCCGCAAACGCCTGAGGTAGAGAATTTACCCAAATTTCATTTACGAGAGCATGATCTAATCGCTTTGCAACTGGATTGGCAACATTCTTATTCCACCATGAGAATCTCAAACCCTTAGTTACCGCCTCAAATAATCCTACCTCTTGCAACGTTGATTGAAAATCCGATAGTCCTGAAAGATCAACCGAAGAAAGGGAACCCTCCGAGTGTTGTGAAGAATTCAGTACCTGGTTAAAGTCCCCTATAGTAATCCAGGGTCGCGAATTTAAGGGGTTACCGATGCACAGCGTCTCAAGTTCCATCCAAAGGCTTCGTCTATCAACCAAAAGGTTATATGCATAAACGAAAGAAACCGTCGCATTGAACTTTCCAATCTGAACTCCACATGTAACCATCTGCGGCGAAGATTGATAAACGATAAGGGACACACTCGGGTCCCAAACAACAACCACTCTGGCATACTCATGATCTCCAAAATTACCAAAGAAACTCCAACCTCTGGGGATCGCATTCTCAATACGCTTGGAACAACTAGGCTGTATACGTGTTTCCAAGAAGGCTCCAAAAAGAGGCTTGTGGGTTAGAATCCACTGCCTGACCACAAACTGTCTTGATGGACTGTTTAGTCCTCGAACATTCCATGTAAATAACATATGGATATACAAAGGAGGGGGAAGGTGAGATGATTAACATGAATTACCGCCCCTAAGGACAGTAACCTGATCCAATAAGGCTGGCTGTGGCTCAGTATGGGGGACCACAGTTTCCTCATTATTCTGTGCATCAACGGGGATGGGAGGAGGTGTAGCAATCTCGTCTGGTTCATTAGATTGAGAATCGGCCGTGTTGCTGCCATTTCCCATTCCCGCATTGCTCTTATCCTGAGACTGAGCATCTGGTGTTGCAGAAGTATTGGCAACGTGGTTGTCCTCTGGGAGGGCAGCCTTCGGTTTCCAAACCCTTGAAACCCTTGACTGAGATCTAAAATTCGATCTATCTCCTCTAGCACTTCCACTACGGCGTCTACTTCTCGATCGCGAAGCCTTTGGAGGAGGTAATCGACGGTTAAGCAATAAAGGACACCTGGTATTATCATGCCCCAAGGTCGTGCAATGGCTACAAGTTGGAGGAATCCAGGGGTACGAAACTACAATCTCCAGCTCCTCACCGGAAGAGGTAGCTGTGAAGACCCGAGATGGTAGTTCTGATGATAAATCGACTTCAATCAAAATCTTGGCTACTTCGAAGTTCTCTTTCCTTTCTGTCTCCGGAGCCAGTGAAACAGGGTTACCAATAGAGGTAGCAATTCGTCGGAGGATCTTGTTATTGAACATTATGACAGGTAGATTCCTGAATTCAACTTCTACTTTCGCCTTCGAGGATCGTTCTGGCTTGTTCAATAATTCAGGTGACCATTTACCAAGATACATAGTACATCCTGCAATACTCCAAGCAGATTTACTGAGAAGAATAGCCTTGGTTCTAGGATTTGATACCTTAAGGAGATATGTGCAATAGTCAAGTTTGTGCACAAATATTCTAGGACCTCGCTTAGCCCATACCGCATTCAGGATTCCAATCATTCGACCCATGTCTGGAACCGGACCTGGGAAACGAGCTATCAGATAATCTTTAAAATCAGTTTTAGCATCCTCCAGATCCTCGTCCGGTATGCGAATCAAAGGAACTCCAGAGCTATGAGTCTCAGGAACACCCTCTTTCTCCAATCGAGAAGTGTGAGCAACAATATTTGCCCATGATCGAGTTGCGATAGCCGGCTCAGCTACAGATCCCAAGTGGGGAGGTGAGGTGACAGTCTCAGGGACGGTGCTGGAAGGTTGACCAACTACAGAGCTTGAGGAGTTACCCACAGAGGTGGGAGATTCACTTTCAGGAGCACCACAAGGAACTACAGCGACTTGGTCAGAAACAACCTGGTCGAGAGAGAGAGGTGGTGATCCGTTCAGATCCAAAGCCCCATTAGGGATCTTCGATGAAGACGGAGAAGACGAGTCCAGAGGGGTGGGTACAGGTTTCGCCGGAGGAGCTTCAATCGCAGGACTCTCCAGAGAGACAAATTTAGGGTTTTTTGGGTTGGGGATCTTTGTGGGATCATGGGGTGGAGGGGAGACAATCGGTTTTGGTTTGTGTTTTCTCTTCGCCATCGCCGAGATTCTCACTAACCGGCGAGAGGCCAGCTAGCGGCGGCGGAGACAAGGCAAAAAAGACCGGAAAGCTCTAAAATCGCAACTTCTTTCTTCTTATTCTTATGATCTCTCCACATTGCTTTCTCGTGTTCTCTTCCATTAACTATAAACATTGTTAAAGTGTTAAAGCAACTCTAAGATCTTAGATATAAAATTTTTGATTATAGACTTATCTTATAACACTAGTTTGAATTATAATAAAACTTGTGACATGCATAGAACCAATTGTGTGATATCATTTAAATTCTTTTTTTTTTAATTATTGTCAACGAAATTAAGATATTATATATTACTGATGATTTTAATATGATAGTGAAATATTTTTGGTTGACAATGGTTTAAAAGTTTTTTAAGAAATTCTATTGTTTATAATTAAATAGCGTAGTCTTTTTTTCTATAGGAGACTCTAGAATGAGTATATATAATTATGCATTTGTGTTATAATCAAATAAATAAATATATATATTAATTAATATGGAATCTAGGATTCTCGCTCTTAATTAATTAAATAGGAAAAAATAAGAGAGAGAGAGAAGGTGTCAGAGTGTAAGGAGGAGTACGCAGGACGAACAACAGCGACATTTGCGCGCGTCCTACGTGTCAGCTTTTTACCTCTTCCACTGTCTCCTTCCTTCCTTCTCTCTACTCTCCTTTGCCGGCGCGTATCATCCACTCTCTTCCACTCTGTACTCTTCTCTGGTCCCACCTTTTATCGTATTTATTTAAGCAGATAATTACATATTTATCGTTTTGGTATTTAACAAAATAACACTTGTTTACACTTATGAAATTTTGTTAATCAGGTTGTAAAAGTAATTAGTACTGAGATTATAAGTCGATCCAAACGAAATTAAATAAATCGAACGAAAACCTAAATAATAACTAATTTAATATATAATGTTTGAATTATCTATGGACATAAGTTATTAATCAAAAGTTGAATATATATCCTAAACAAAAATATCTATAATATCAAACTGAAATTAACCAACTAATTTGGATATTTTGAATTCAAAAACAGAATAACTAATCGAATGAAATCGTACCAATTCAAATACAAATGATCTAAATTATATGAAAAATGAATATAACAAACTGAAACCGAACAAAAAATTAGATTTTATTTTATTGTATTGCAGTTAAAACCAAACGAATATCAAACCAAAAGAATCAAAATCCTATTATAACGGAAACTTATTGAACCAATATTAATTGAGATAGTAAATGAATATTATACTTACTATTCGAAAACCAAAAAAACTCAAACTGAATCTAAATCGATAATGATTTAAATACTAAATTGATATTGCATTCACTATCTATTAGATTCGAAAATATTGAATTTGAACTCGAACTAAATATCCATATCAAGCTTATGAAAAATTATAAATGGTACATAATATTTAAATTCTAGAAAAGGAAGATATTATATAGAGAGAAAAATAAATGTTGGATTTGTCTCTTTCACTTTATCTTATGGGAATTATATGATTTATTACCTAAAAATAATATTCAACTAAATCTCCTTACAATTGTTTCAAGAACGAAAAATAGAAAAACATTCATAAACCAAAAAAAAAATATTGTTTCAAGAAACGGCGAGGAGGTGTCAAGAAGATGACATGTTGACATGAACGCTAGCGTTTTTAGGAGATGAACAGATTGGACACGTGTGCACACTGGTCCCACACACTCCACACAAACACAAATGTCTACACGGTAAAACCAACACACACGATTCCTCCTCCCCACACTTTCTACACATCTTTCTTCCTTCCTCCCTTCCTGTGCCTGAGCAGCACGACTCTGCGTCTTCTTCTAATCCTCCGCTTTGGCCGTTACGGAGGTCCTTAACCTGCGCTAGTACTTGCTCTAGGTTTGCTCGGAGGTTGTTGGCTGTGGCTTCGTTCGTCTGAGCAAGATCTCTCCAGATTTGATTCTCGATTGAGAGTGATTTCACGCGCTCCTCGAGAGCGTTGTTTATCTTTCCGATTCTCTCTCTTTCTTCTTCTTTCACTCGGAGTCTCTTCGCTAACCCTTGCTCTATCGCTTCCATTATCGTCCTCGCTTGCTTCTTCCTCTTCTCTTCTATCTCGAATTTCACTCTCTCCATCTGAGTTTACCAAAATATACAAAAATAATTCAGCAACCATTGATTGACTAAGCACATTACAACAAGTCTGCCATTGATGCAAAGTTAATCTCGTCGGTTTCTTAAGAGAGACTTACATGAAGAGAGACGAATCGATCAATCTCATGCTGTTGCTGGTTCATGTGAGAAGAGATATCGATTTCTTGACCAAGAAACGAAAACGGACTAGTAGTACTAGTAGTAAGGCATGATGATCTAGGGTTCTGATGAAGAAGAAGATGAGGATGATAGTAATTTGATCCGGAATCTCTAGAGCGTTTCCTCGTCATTAACGGGAAAATATCACAGTCTGCATTAACACCATCGGCGTAATAAGCAGAAGAATCGACGGTTGAGGAAGAGCCGTACATATGAAGAAGAGGAGGCGCAGCGTCTATCACCGAGAAAGGTGAAACGACGCCGTAACCGGTTAGGTTGTTCATTTGGAAACCGCCGGTAATTGGTTCCAAGGAGTTGTTATTCATTATTAATTCTCTGCAACAAAAGAAAGATTCAGATAAGAATTAACTCAAAAAGAAAACAAACAGATCGGAGAGAAAGAAACCGTTGCAAACCTGTTGGAGAAGAGTTGAGGAGGAGAAAGAAGGAGATTATGAGCATCAACGGCCATGGAAGAGGAGAGGTTACAGTTTTAGAGAGACGATGATGAGAATACGGAAGAAGATAGAAAATTAGAAATGCATGCGTTTCGGTTTTTAATTTGTTTGTTGCTTTGATGTGTGTGAAGAGGGCCTTTTCTTTTTCGATTTTCTTTTTTTAATTTTCAAAAGACAACAAAAATCGAATCGAACGACTCTCAACCAAATGGTTGTTTCCTATTTATACACATCGATGCGACGAACGTGAAGGAGATATACAAGCAATAAATAAATAAAAGAAAATCAAAATTAATTTTCTATAGTAATCGATTCTTTTTTCTTTTCTTTTTTTGGTCACTTTATAGTAATCTATTCAAATACTCAATTTGTTTAAAGGTAACCTACCATTTTCGTACGGTTTGAGATATATACGTATTATTTTTTGGTATTTTTTCCATAAATTTATCAAAATTTTAACACTAATTCTTAAATTAAACATTTATTCACTCTTTGAGCAATTTGTATAAATGATTAACCCATAGATTGATTGAATTGAATCTTGTTAATTGTTACTATTCAGTATTCATTACAGATTTTGTGTTTTGGTTCTTTTTATTTTTTGTTACAAAGATTGTACATAGGTTATTGTGATAATTTTGGAAATATAATCAACTAATTTTGGAAATATATAAATTTTCGGTTTTAATGATTTTTGGAGTGTTAAGTTATATCGAAATTGACCGGCTTGGTATTGAATTATTCTTAATGGCCTTCTAATTTTTTTGGTCATATTACTATTAGTAACGGATTTGGTTTTTGTTTTTAAATATCATCACCTTACCAAAATAAAATAGTTGATCCGTCATTTAAGAGATGCTATTGAATATTGTATTTTAATAAATTTAATTTATCTTATAAAATTACAATATAAACACTAGTTATTCAATTTTTATTTGATTTCGATAGATTTAAAATCTAACATATTTCAACTTATTCTTATTAAAAATACAAGATATTATTTTTAAATTTCAACAGATTTTTATTTTTCGATTCTTTATTGCAAATAAATGATTATAAGAAAATTTGGTTGCATGTAATTTCTTGAATGCTAAGATTTCTTTTTATTTAAAATCTAACATTTTAAAATCTTCTTTTATTGGCAAGTTTTTTATAATACTAAAAACATTAATATATTATTAAGAGTAAATTAAAAATACACACTAATTAAAATATATTCAAAATCCAACAAAACTAAATAAATAATTTAATATAATACATTAAAATCTAATAAAAATATTCTAAACTCATGTACTCCTAAATGCATTGAAATCATAATCTAATACTACTAGCCTAATAATGGTAGTTTAGTACTTTACCACTATAAAAAGATGGAACTAACATGCAATGCCGAGACGACACGTGTAGAAAAGACGAATGAGTTGGCTTAATAGCATTCCAGCGTGGCGACCATAAACAATCGGGACCCACAGTTTGTCTTTTGTACGGTCCGTTAAAAATGGGTAAAATCATACTTTTTCCATTCTGTGTGTATTTTTGGTATTTCGTACGAGTTTGGCGACATGTGATGCCACGTGGTTAAACATGCTTCCTTCTTTCCTTTGACCCATTCTTTGACCTTTTTGCCCTTTAAAAACTGAAACTATCATTTAGAGCATCTACAACTCTGATTGCTAATTTAATGATTCTTTAGATTAAAATAATACTCACTCTGTTCCAAAATATAGTATTTTTAGCTTTTATTTTTTGTTCTACAATATAAGATTTTTTCAAATCTCAATACAAGCTTTTAATTTTATTTATTTAATGTTTGTGTTGACTAGCCAATTACATTATAGTAAATAATTTTTTATTTTCTTTTAATTCATTATTAATAATTTATTAATTATTATTTGGTATAATAAATAAAATCATTAAAAAATGTGCATTCACCTAAAACATCATATAAAATGAAACAGAGAGAGTAGTTTGTTAGTTTTTTATTAATTTATTATATTAAGAATCGATGGTAGAACAACTCTTGGTGAAAAACCATTCTTCACTCAACAAGTCACTCAACATTATTTTAATATTTTTTTCTAAAGAACCATTAAAAAACGGACGTTATACACGCTCTTAGACTATTCTCTTAAGATATCCCAACTCTTATATTATGGCCATTCAATGGTAGAGTAGTTTTTGAGTGGGCAAAATAGTTTTTTTTTGCCCGTACTGTTCTGTCCACACTACATATCACCATTAAATATATTTTTGTTAACTGTTTTACCCGCTTGCCTGCTTTACCCACTTTACCTGCTTGATCCGCTTTTAATCCGTGTTACCTGATTTGTCTGCATTGTTGTGTATGTTAGGGGTGGGCATTTGGGTATCCATTCGGGTTTGGATAATGACCATTCAATTATCGGTTTTTATGGACTAGACTTTTACAATCCATTCAATTATTTTCAATTTTCGGTTTGGGTTCGGTTCGGTTGTAAGCGGGTTTGGCTCGGTTTCAGATATCCAAAAGTGTATTAAATACATAAAAAATACTGTTAAAATTTAAAAAATTGATATAAAATTAATATATAATAATAAGTATACAAATTCTTTTCATAAATAAATAAAAACTAAAAATACAAATGAAAACAAATATTAAATATCTAAAAAAGGTTAATATTAAACATTAAAAATATATCAAATATATAAAAAAATACTAAAAATTACTAAGACATATTCAATAATTAGACTTAAATTCGGATATCCATTTATTTTCGGTTTGGTTCGGGTTTGATTTCGGTTATTCGGATAGTGAAATTTACTATCCATTCGGTTATTTTCCGGTTTGGTTTCGGTTTCAGTTCTTTCTTTTTGGTTGGTTTTGGTTTGGTTATTCGGTTTTGGTTAATTTGCCCACCCCTAGTGCCCGCTAAGGTATTGAATGGTGTAGTAGTTTTCTAGTGTTCAAAGTAGGCAATTAGAGTGGATAAATTAGAGTGTTCACCATTCATCATTTAATATGTAGTTGTAGGTAAATTACTATTAAATTATTGAACAGTTAAAGTGGATAATTTTGTAATGGATTTTGATGCATATAGTATGCAATTATGCCCACACCCAATATTGGACAATATTGAATAGTTAAAGTGGACAATATTGAATATAATATTAGTAATATTTTATTTTGATGAATAATATTAGTAAATAATATTGTTTTATTAAGAGAAATTTGTCAAAATATTACTAAAATTTACCTACGTTTTTAGAGTTTTTATAAATAAGTGTTGGATTTAAAATTATTATATTTTTGAGACAATTAAAAAATTAACAATAAATTCATAGATTGAATTATAGTATGCATTCAATATAATAGTTTTATGTGGGAAAATCAATATAGACATTAAATATTTTTAGTTATTCTATATTTTATTTTATGTCATGTATTCTTTAATAATTAAAATTTTCATAATGTCTATAAAATAACTACGTAATATTAATGTTATTGTTATGTATATGTTGTTATTAATCTTATTATTCTAATTATAGTTATTATTATTAGTATTATAATTACTATATAAACAACATATATATAATTCATTTTTTAGAAAAAAATAGTTTTACCATTCAATACTACATATCACCATTCAACATATTTTTTTAAATGTTTTGTCCGCTTTGCCTGCTTTACCCACTTTACCTGCTTGATCCGCTTTTAATCCGTTTTACCTGCTTTGTCTGCTTTGTCCGCATTGCTCTTCCCGCTGTCACCATTCAGAGCCTATATTTTACTTAATCCAACAAGTAAAATAATTAATTTAACAACACAATATGAATTTGAAATTAATTGTGTCCAATAATTGTCCAACTGAATCCCTTATATATTAATAGAGAAATATTTTGGTGATGTGTCGTCACAAGAATCATTCTGGTTCTAAAATGCTGATGTGTTGTTTTCTGGTGCGGTCTCAGAATTAATTTCAAATAAGGTTTGGTTTTCTATGAAATTACGTAGTGTCATTACCATAAACACCATAATACTATATATATTTCTATATTTAAACTATGTAATATTTTGAGTGATTTCAATTAAGGAAACAAGATATCATATGTAATCATATCATAGTTTTTATTATTATATTATCCAACTTATATTTAATTGATATTATTCTTATATAAAATATTGAATTAATATATAATTCATATAATAAAATAAATTAAAATTTTTTGGAGTTTTATGAGCTTGGAATTTTCCAAAACGGATAAGAAATACTCAACTTATGAAGAAAATCACATTTTTAAAAAGTCTCACATCTATTAAAAAAATATTAAAAGAATATGAAGCAATTCTATAAATAAGTCAATATGCTCATAAGCATGATTTAATCGGCATCCAAGTTACAATTTTTTTTGTTTCTCTATTTTGGTAGCTAAATTGAATGAGTAAATTAATTAATATTAAACATTTTACATTAATAAAATTAGAAAAAAATCAAAATTTAAGTGGATAATTATTAAAAAAAATATTAAAGATGCATAAAATATAAATAGTTTATCCCACACACAATTCTAGTTTAAATAAAAATTGAAGAATCCATAACCGAGAGGTGAAGAAAGAGAGATGGAGACATATTCTTATAAAGAGATATTGAGATAGAAAGTAACACATAAGAATTAATTCCTACTTTGATTTATTGTCTCCTTTTTACTCTCCTTTTCTTCGTCTTCTTTTACATTTTTTGTGCTTTGTTATAAATCCTTTCCCACGCAATAAAAGCAAAATTAATATACCTTTGTCTTTTTACAAGCTTTCAAGTTTCCACCATCTTAATTTGTTTTCACAAAAGGCTAGTTTAGATTCTACAAAGTGAAAGAGTATTTAGATTAGAGGTGGGTGTTCGGGTATCTATTCGGGTTCAAAAAGTAACTATCCGGCTATCGATATTTATGGAGTAGACTTGTAGGATATATTCGATTAATTTTTATTTTGGTTCGGATATCCGAAAAATATATTAAAAATATAATGATTAATATTAAAATTAAAAAATTAATATTAAAAAATAAAACATTATAAATATTTAAGTTCTTTTCATAAATAAACATAAGTTGAGAATAAAATATTAAGTATCTAAAAATAATAATCTTAAACATTTTAAAATACTAACAAATATGCAATATTTAAGTTTATGTTCGAATTTTTCGGATATCTATTATTTTCGGTTCGGATTGAGTTCGATTTATGTTATTTGTATAGTGAAATTTATTATTGATTCGATTTTTTCATAGTTTCAATTCGAGCTCGGTTTTATTTTTGGGTCGGTTTAGATTTTTCAGTTTTGGTTAATTTGCCATGTCCTGGTTGAGAAACTTCAAAAAGTCTTTGTTTCTCGCAAATTTTAGAGTTGATATTCTTCGAAATTTGTTATGTATCTATTATATGAGACGACTTACAAAAGTTAACCAAAATATGATGTATATATCTCAGCAAAAAAATCAACATTGAAAAATATGAAATCTTGGATTGTGGTTTCCTCTTTGATTGAAGAGCAAGTGACATTACCTTGACTTTGTTGTATGGTATCCTTTCTTTTCTCTCTTTAAACTAACTTTAATTCACACTTTCCTTTCGTCTTCTTAATTTGATTTCAACTTAAAGTTGATGTTGGTGTTGTTATTCATGTGATTTCAACATTTCAAAATCATAAGAATCTTAAAGGGTTCCTTACCTAGAAACTTCATCTTTTCTTAAAGTCACCACTATAATTTCATTTCTTGTAAAGAAAAGAATTCTTGCTTTTTTTGAAATATAAATGTACCAAATTTCATTTAGATAATTTTGAAACTAGTGACTTTAATTATACTTTAGTTCCAACATCATATCATCACACCTAGATCTTACAACAATTCAAAAGAGTACTACTCTTTCAGTGGATGTGTTAAAGCTTCCCACTAAAGACATGTGTTTCAATTAATTGTTGGGGCTTACTAAGTGCATACACATCACATGTATAACTATGGTCCATACATGAGAACCTCGTGACCTAACATATTACATCATATTAATCTTTCGACATTTACGTTTACCAAATTCAACTACACATCTTTGGATCCATCATCTTAATCGGAACATACTTAAAAGGGCAATAAGTAGATACCATCACAAGTAGCACTGCAATTTCGGGCCAAATGGTTAATCCGGTTTGGTTTTTTCGGATAATTCATGAATTAGAAACTAATAGAAATTGATTAAATTGTCAGGTTTAATCCGAAAATTTTGGATAGTTTCAGATGTTTTGGTTAATTTTGAGTAATTTTGTTTGTTTTCGGTTTAATTTCGGTTTATATATAAAAAACCTAAATTCGGTTAATCAGATTTGTTTCGTGAACCAAACCATTAACGAAACTTAATCTATCTATACGTACCTTCAATCGGTTATCAATCAAAAATTCAAACCGAACCAAAAACAAAAAATTCTAGTTCAGTTAGTAAAATTCGGTTCGGTTTTTAATCGCACGCCTAATCACAAATATCATAAATAATAATTTATTGGTTTGGCCAAGATTTATCAACCTACAAGTTAGATCCAATTGACTTTCGAACTCGAGTGACAAGTATGACACAAGATCATAAATAAGAGTTAGGTTTGAGAGGTCCCGAATTCATTTAAAGACGATGGTGTTGGGCCATCACTCTTACTTGTTCTTCAAAAATACCTTACTTAACCGTATCATCGAAACTTAATTATCATTTTTTTTGTTACGAAAAAGTTTCAATGTTTTTTATTTATTTTATTGTATTTAAAAAATCGTTGCCCCATTAGGAGACAAGAGAAGAGGTTCTGCAAAAGACTTTAACTTAGCGTCATGTGTGGTTGTGCTTATGGACAGTATTTGTGGTCCCCTTCATTTTTTTAAATATTTGATTTGTTTTTAAAATGTGTAGATTGCATGATTCCCACTACTGCTTCAAATCTCATGTACTGTTTAAAATGCATTATGATTCCACCAGCACATTAAATTTATTCAGACAAAATACACAATAAATTCGGAGGTAATCAAGCGGAGTTCATTTTTGTGCAAAAGAAGTTTGAGTTTAACATCTTTTGTTATTTAACTTTCAAAATTAGCGGTTTCGTCTACGTTGTTTGCAGATTTTCTCACTCGGTAATTTGAGTGAAAACAACACTTATAACCTTAGGTGTTCGTAGTTATTCAATAAGCGGCATTTGTATTTATCGGTATAGCCTCCTCACTCATGTCTTCTAACCTCAGTTTCTCTCATTAGCTAGGTGTTTATATCCGACTAAAATTTTGGAAATTAGGTTTGTCCGCCGTTTCAATAAAATTTTATTTACTATGTGTTAAATTTTATAATGGTTCTTTCTCTTTTTTTTTTTTGTCACAACAACATGCATTATAGGGGATTCGATCCCGGGTGGTAACACAGAGACCGTACTAGTACAAACCACTAGGCTACATGTCCTGGTTTAATGGTTCTTTCTCTTTTATTAAATAATTCTAGTAAAAAAAAGTACGCATTAAATATTATAAAATAAAATGCATATGAATACGAGGAGTATTATTCAGGGAAATTGAATTTAAATGTACTGACTTGTTACCATCAGATCATGAACCACATTAACTCCAAGCAAGAAAAAGACAAAGACAAAGGTGGTTGTTGTTGTTGTTGTCAGATCACTGATTCACTTTTTAACCAAATCAAGAATTGGTTTAATCAGTTTGATTCAAAAGCAGAGAGATTAGACAAATGGGTTATGTGTTGTTGTTCTTAAAAGAAACTTACACAAATCCACCATGCGACATGAGCCTAGCTAGCTACTTTAAGTCCCCTACCTTGATGAGACAATCAGTAGTCACATTCGTACGATCTAGATCTAAGCTCACGAGTAAATGAGAGAACTTGATTGATACCTACAAGGCCTCGTTTGGTCATCATAAACTTTCGTTAAGGAAATTGAAGGAAGGATATGAAAGCAAAACATTGATAATAGAATTTCTAGTTGGGTGGAATGATGATCTTGTTTCTTGGATCTTGTGTTTGGTCACAAGCTCGTGAACTAGTAGTAGATCCAAGATAACAATGACAACTAGTAGTAGACATGCTTTACTTAACCGGGAGCTTCTTCCAAAAGCATTACTTCCCACAGTAAGTTAACCTGACCATCAAAAGGATGAGAATTACAGTGATTGTAGAACAGTGTTGCCTCTTAGTAATGCAGCTCCATGGTTTACTCCTTAGAGCCCATAAGTTCATTACAAGCTAATAACATCAACACATAACTCGACAAGGCAGTTAATGGGTCTGCAACAAGCCATACCCTATGTGGGTTTAGGGAACTAGAGTAGAAAGAAGATCTTCTACGTCTTTCAAATGGACAAACACTACTATACTCTATGAGGAGCTACAATAACATAATCAACATAGATAGTGTTAGCACTTTGAATAGACAAGGCCATGATTTTAGACCATATTCATGAAGTAGGAGTCTTATAGGTACTACAATGTGGGAAGAACATCAATAAAATGTTCCCCAACTCGGCAACTCCATAGGGTATTAACTTAACCAAAGTTCCAACACAACAGGAGAACAAGTCATTATGTCCTATCAAACTCAAAATGTATCACAAGATGATTCATTAGCAATCAAATTGCAGGGAAGATCCATTCGTATCAAGTGAAAACTGATGTTGAATATATAAGACAGAGACATATGAAAACTCAAGCAGCATTACCAGCATACATAATATTCTGAATTATAAAACCATAATAAGGCATAAGATGGAAGATCTTCATAATCAAAAATCAGTAATCGAATTCCCTGCAATAAATCATCACATGAATTCTTGGAAATCTATATTGGAAAGTGGTTATCTTGGAGTTCCTGAAACTGTAAAGAGTATTTTCAGTATATCATAGAGAAAGTCAAACAAGAACCCAATATTAGAGCAAGCAATTCATCACATTTGTATGCATTGGAACCTTACTGCAAACTACAAGATCTACTTACATCTATGTAAAGCTCTAGGTAGTTTTGTTAGATAAAAGTACAATAATAGATTTTGTAATATACAATTGAATTCGTGAAAAAAATTAGAGGCTAGAAGAATCGTTTTGATTAAAGTCACATTTCAAGGGATGCCAATATCTTAAAACCAATTGACGGAAGAATCCAAAACGATTTTCTTTCAATTTTCTTATGTAATTTCATCCATTTTGTTTTGTGATTAGCTTGTTTTAAGCTTACAATATCTAGGGGAGGGTCCGCGCGTTGCACGGAAATAATATAAAAACTTAATCACAACGGAATTAGTGTTATTAAGAAAGATTTTATTAATTGAAAATGACAAAATATTGTAAAGGACAGAAAGATTTGTGTTATTAATTGTTCGTGGTTCGAGATCAAACTTTGTATTTAATCTCATGATGATTTTGAATAAAAGGGTATATTGGTGTATAGTAATTCACTTAAACAGAAAACAATATAATAACTTGAAATTTGTGTTATTAAGAAAGATTTTATTAATTGAAAATGACAAGTTATTTAAAGTAATTCCCTTCTACAATAAGGACAAGTTGTTCTG
>OVAU01001454.1:457-14825 GCA_900406315.1 Biscutella laevigata subsp. laevigata
ATTTAAGCCCATTCTTGTATCATGGTCACGTCTGGTTGAGGACTTATGAATTTATTCATCTTTAGCTCGGTTATCGCCGGTTTTAGCGGTTTTCCATCCAAAGCTCTCATTCCATCCAAAGCTCTCATTTTTCTCCAAAACCTGAAATCTCATGAAAACAACTAAAGAAATCCAATATCCAGTCAATAATCACACCAAAATCATCAGTAATATAGGTTAGATGAGAGCAAATTATACTCTCATCATGATGCAGATAGTAGAGGAGACTCCGAAAGAAATCACTCCTGCTTGCTTTCCAAGTAACCTCCCTACCGGATATGAGTATAAAACCCTGGCCAGGAAATTAGAGATTCCACTCTTTGATGAAGAGAATGTGGAAAGCTGGGTTTTGAGGGTAGAACAATATTTCGAGGTAGGGGATTTCACAGAGTATGAGAAACTACAGGCAATAATGATGAAGCTCTTTTATGGTACCGTTTGGAAAAGGGACCTAAATCCTTTTCTTAGTTGGGAACATATGAAATTCAGGGTTCTTGAGAATTTTTCATCAGCACATGAATCTACTCTCGGGGAACGACTGTTGATGTTGAGACAAGATGGTTCAGCCAGGAAATATTGCAAAGACTTCATAGCTTTAGCGTCCAATGCACCTGAGTTGGCAGAAAGCGTGCTTGAAATGGCGTTTATGATCGGGTTAAAGGCTAAAACAAGAGCTGGAGTAAAGATGTTTAGCCCTAGAAACCTATAGCATATGATGTGTTTAGCCAAAAAAGTGGAGGATTGGGATGAGTACGGAGAAATAGAATCGGTTGGAGCAGAAAGAATATTTCAACAAACATGAACTTTTTTGGCAGGATCATCTCGTGAGGACCACTAAAACAATAACACGTGTTGCAGAGAGAAAATCAGAAGCACCAAAAAGATTATCACATGCTGAGTTCAAAGATATACAAGTTCTAGTAGTTTATTAAGGTGGTACAAAGTGTGTGTTACAAACAGAGGAAGAATACCAGGAGACACTAATCAAAATCACCCTGGTGTTCTTAAATTTTCTGTCTACGCAAAATGAAGAGATATTTGTTTAAGTAGTTTCAATGAAATATGAATTGATTTTATTTTTAATGTTAATTCTTACTACAAGAAAACAGAGGAGTGGCGACACAAGAAGTAGCCACAACAACGTCGCTAAAGAATGTTAGTAACGTAATTAAATTTGTCACTACCACCTCGTCGCAATACAAATTTCGTTGCCAAACCATCATTATAATTACGTGGAAAATTGAACATTGGTACGGTGACGCTAATAAGGCGCTGCTAAAAACGTCAGTACTTTTCTGGGGACTTACCGACGAAATGAGAGCTAACTAAACAACATTGCTACACATAAACAAAAAGCCAAAGAAATAACACCGCTAAATTAGCTATGTCGTAACGTGGTCCTTCTAGCATCGCTTGAGTGTGGATTTAGCGAGGGCTAGATAGTTGGGAAGTTGTTATATGTAATCGTTTTAAGGACGATTTAGCGAGGAAGACTTAGCACTTCGTAGGAAAAATTCGGATTTGGGCTCTTGAGACGGATCGTTCCAATAATGAGATCGACCTATACAATTATTTTTTTTCTACGCGATCGATCTTCTCAATAGTAGGTCGATCGATCGGTCTTGATGGAGATTGGATCGATCGGTTTTGATTGAGATAAGATTGATCGATCCCAAAGGTAAATCGATCTATCTAGAGCTCTGGCGGATTAAACTTCTCTGAATTTGTTCGAAATCTTGTTATAAAGCTTTATTTCTTCAAATATCAACTTTTAACTTATAACAATCCAAAATAAAATAAAAGGATTCCAACAACACACTTTGACTCGATAGAAAGGATGTAAGCACTCAACAAAATGTAGGTTTCATGAGAGTGACTCCAAAAACAAGAGGACAAAAGCACGCCGCAGACTGATAGGTTCTAGGAGAGGGACGACAACCAATGAGCACTCTCCTAGAAATGCCAACCTTCAGGGAACATCACAAAAAAAACTGAAACAGAGAAACAAGAGAAGCAAGATGCATTCAGACAGATATGAGTGACAAATTGTAACAGAAGACAGAGCAATGATGGAAGAGGTACGATGGTTACCATTCTTTTAGGAGGCTGTTTTTTGGGTTGAAAATACTTAACAAAATGCATAGATAGGGTTATTTAGCGACGGTGAGTTTATCTTCTACTTCAACTTATTTATTTCAAAATAAAACATGTAAATGCATCATAGGATGCTATGACTACATTTATAATTATTTTTCTAAGGATTTATTTATACTAATCCAAACTTAAATTTATTGGTGTAAAAGGTAGAAATGTTTAAATGTTTGGATCCTTAATTTGGGCCGCTCTTAACCACATGTTTGATTCTTTGTAAGGTGGTGGAGTAGGTGTATATGTCATAATGTATGGACCGCCTAAACCATTCTCTTCATTCCAATCTCCTCTTTAGAAGGTGGATAATTCGGATCATTGTGCCCGCTTGGAACCAATCTCTTCATCCCGATCTCCTCTCTAGAAGGTGGGTGATTCGGATCATTGTGGCCGCTTGGAACCAATCTCTTCATCCCGATCTCCTCTCTAAAAGGTGGGTGATTCGGATCATTGTGGCCGCTTGGAACCAATCTCTTCATCCCGATCTCCTCTCTAGAAGGTGGGTGATTCGGATCATTGTGGCCGCTTGGAACCAATCTCTTCATCACAATCTCCTCTCTAGAAGGTGGGTGATTCCGATCATTGTGGCCGCTTGGAACCAATCTCTTCATCCCAATCTCCTCTCTAGAAGGTGGGTGATTCGGATCATTGTGACCGCTTGGAACCAATCTCTTCATTCCAATATAAATTTTTCTAACTCTATCAACTTGAGAAGAAAAATGAAAATTCTCAGAAATAGCTAAAGATAATGTGAAGAAAAAGAATTGAAGCACCAAAAATCCTAATAAAACCTTCACTTTTTTTCTGTTTTTGCTAGTTGGTATTTTAATATTGAAAATGTGATGTATTTTAGCTGCTTGAATAGAGCTTCTTTATATCGTTGACAAAAAAAAAAAAGAGCTTCTTTATATAAGGATTTGTAAATATACATACGAATTTTAAATATTTATGGTATATAAGACAATTTAAGAGTAAAATCACTAAATTAGATATTCTACATAAATTTTAATTAAATATTGGGATGAATAACAGAATATAATCTATTTTGAACATGATGCAGTGTATGAAATCTGTTAAAATTTAAAACTCATTACTTAAATTGGTTATATGCATGAAATTGATATTTTTTGGGAAAAAAATCGTTTTTAAAGTTGAACACATATCTAAAAATAAAGACAAGATATTTTAAAATAATCTTGAAAATTAGATGAGAATAGAGTCTATCTCAACAAATACAGAAACTAAAAATAACTATAAATATTAATCATTAAATAGTTTTCTTAAACTTAATTCTATACTATTAATTGAGTAGCGTTTTTGAGAAACAAATCATAAAGTTGTAGAATATTACTTAGAAATAACATCAGAAAATAAATCATCGTAATAAATTCATTAAGAACACAATACTAATTTAAAACTTAAAACATTTAATCGAAAAAGTCAACGCGAAACCTTCAATTAATTATTCATCCCTAAATATCACTTGTTATATAATTTTATACTAGAATTGATCCCGCGCTTAGCGCGAATTTTTTTATTTTCAAATTAAGATTAACAATTAATATTTTTAATATTGGAAAGAATTTGAATATAACCGGGTTTTTAACACGTGATTACAATTATATTATTGTAACCAATTATTTTAATTTTACACAATATATGATAACAGTTTTCAAAATATTGTTAGGATTATAAAAAAGTTGAATAGAAAGAATATTCTTATATTTATTTTGTTTAGATATAGATTTTCTGTTTTACGTGATTATGAATCTTATGAATCTTAATTTCAATTTTGAGAGAAGAATCTAAATATATAATAAACTCATTCAAATTATCCTTTTTTGTCGTGAAGAATGAAAATTTTGTGGGTAACTCGTCAAATCATTTACCAGTTGAAAGCTTACCCCTCTAAAATTATATCATTTGATGAAAACTTTTCAGTTATATTATGAAATATTAATCGACCTAGAAATAATTTTCTGGAAATATATAGAGATTACTACAATGACTTTTCATTATATTGTCCAAATTTTTTTTCTTATTAACCGTGAATTAAAGGAAAACACTTTATACACTCATATGAGTTTTCCATTGTCTTCATGTCGCTTGTTGTAAACAATGCAAGCTAGAAAGATAAGAGTTATATAATTTATACAAAAGAGTAAACATTTGAACAAAAAAGATTGTAATTTAGATTGCCACCAATTCATACATGATAATAATGTGGAATTTCAAAATGAACTCGAAGGTAAGCCAAGACATCAACGGTTGAATCGTTATGTTCAGAGGTCTCAACCACCATTCCTTCCTTCTTCACAAAAGAGAATTGAGAAGTTAATCATCATGATGAAAGCTTGTTATAACCATTTTTTCCAAACCAACATGTAAACCCATATCGTCTTCAGCTCCGAAATCAAACTTCATATTAACAACAAATTACACGATTTGATAATTAGTTTATAAATCATATTTCAAGTGCACAAATGTCTAAATTCTCAAACCAATAATCTACTAAATGGTTTTATCGTGAGTATAAAGTTGACAACGATCTTGATGTTTAGAAGCCCAAAAGGAGAAAAGACGCTCTACAATGAGAGACAACACCATCAATTAGAATCGACCATATCAAGAGAAAGAAATCGATGATAGAAAGTGAAACATCATCAATCTATCCAACCAGACTGAAATTATTAAACATAAATGAAACAAAAGAGACTTGCAAGTTCAGAAATCGAAAAACAAGTGACTGATATGTTGGCAGCAGGACTCATTCAAGAGGGCATGAACAAAGTGACGGTTCCAGACAGCTTTCCAGACAGCTTTCCAATACCCATGATCGATCAGCTACTAGACGAACTCAACGGTGCAGTTTGGTTTTCCAAGTTAGATATGAGATCCGGCTACCATCAGATTCTGGTTCGAAGGGAAGACGTTCCTAAAAGAGCATTTCAGACGCACGATGGACATTACGAGTTCTTAGTAATGCTCTTTGGATTGACCAACGCACCAGCGACGTTCCAATCTCTGATGAATGACATTTTTCGTCCGTTCCTGCAGAAATTTGTCCTTGTGTTCTTTGATGATATACTTGAGTATAGTCAAACAAGGGTTGGACACATCTTCCAGCTGTCACAGGTTTTATAGGTGTTACACGACAACACATTGGTGGAAAATCAGAAAAATGTCACTTTGGCACTAGAAGTATTGACTACTTAGGCCACACGATCTCAACTCATGGTGTTGGTGCAGACCCCGGAATAATCAGCGCTATGGTTGAATGGCAAATTCCCACAACGGTAAAGGATCTCAGAGGCTTCTTGGGTCTTATCGAAGGTTCGTTCAGGGATATGGAATGATAGCACGACCGCTAACAGATTTGTTACAGAAGACCAGTTTCAATGGAACGAAGAAGCAACCAAGGCCTTCCAACAGCTGAAATTAGCAATGACAACAGTCCCAGTCTTGGCATTTCCCAACTTTGAAGAGACATTTGTCGTTAAATCTAATGCGTTCGGTATAGGCTTGGGAGCGGTCCTCATGCAACACCAACGTCCGATCATAATTTTAGCCAAGCACTAACGGATAGACAACGTCTGATCTATGAGCACGAATTAATGGCTACCGTTTTGTTATCCAGAAGTGGAGACATTACTTGATTGGGCGCATATTTGTAGTGAGAACGGATCAAAAAAGTCTCAGATTTTTACTCGAGCAGCGTGAATTGAATATGGAATATCAGTGGTGGCTTACTAAACTATTGGGTTTCGACTTCGATATATAGTACAAATCGGGCCTAGAGAACAACGCAGTTGATACTCTTTCAAGGAAAGGTGTAACAACATCACTCTTTGCATTAACAGTACCTATGGTGATACAGTTGGAGGAATTCAATTCTCAAGCGGATAAGGATGATGGATTGCAACAAGTTATCAAAGAGGTCATTGAGGATGTGACTTGTGAGTACTCACTCGGATTACTCTTTAGTGCAGGGTCGTTTTGTTACATTTGGGTAAGTTAGTGATCCCTAAGAACTCACGGTTGATTGGTTTGTTACTTAAGTAATATCATGATGGCAAGATAGGAGGTCATGGAGGAGTAATTAAGACCTAAAAACGGTTAAGTGAGTTGTTCTATTAGTTGGGTATGATGACTGATATAAGGAGATATGTTATGGTCTGCCAGAAACACAAATATTCGACGCTTGTTCCTGGGGGTTTAATGTAGCCATTATCGATCCCTTGCGGGGTATGGGAAGACATTTCTATGAACTTCATGGAAGGGTTACCGAAGTCCGGAGAGTATAATGCGATTTTAGTCGTAGTGGACATAATGTCGAAGTATTCTCACTTTATTGGGCCGAAACTGATGTGGCTGGAGTCATGGTTCAGGAAGTTATTAAGCTACATGGCTTCCCGAAAACGATATATAATGAATGTGTAGGAGATACCTTATTTTTTAACAAAATGCAAAATGACGTTTTGATTAAAAAAAATTAATCATGATTTACATAAAAATGAGTATTTGATCATTTGACATCAAGAATACCAAATATGAATATCAACCACTTGAGCTAATGAATTGTTTTGAGTAAACTTAATAAAAGATTATTTTAATAATTATGAATATAGATAAGGGGTGCCACATGTCATCATGGGAGAACACTCCTTCTCTCATTATATAAAAGATTTGGATTCTTATTTTTTTAATTATATCTTGAGGTATTTTAATTTTCTCTTCATAATTTTGAAACAAATTGGATTGGTGTTTACTATAATCAATTTTGTAATCTCAACCAAATTTCATACGATTATTATTCATGGTGGAACTGAATTTATTATTCATTAAATTTGTGAAAGACTGATTTTGATTAATTCATATGATTATTACTTATGGCGAACAACTGATTTTTATTATTTATTGAATTTGTGAAAGACTGATTTTGAATAATCTAGACGACTATTAGTCATGGTAAACAACTGATTTTATGATTTATTAAATTTGTGAAAAAATAATTTTGAAAAAATATATATGATTGCTACTCATTGTGAAAAACTAATTGTTCAATTTTAATAGAATAGATTTAATGTTTCTTTTTTTAATGACTATTTATATTTATTTTATTGATTTTACTCAAATATTTCTATTATAATTACATAAAGAAAAATATCAAATCGAATAAAGCAAGTAAATGATGACAAAAAAAATTTAGAGATAAAAAAAGATTAGAAGAATTGACAAAATCTCAGGCTCTGACTAATTCTGTGTTGAGGTGTGTAACAAAAACTCAAACTTCTAAAATTGATGAGGTTTTAGGAGATGAGACTAAAGAGAGTGAAGAGAACGAAGATGTGAATGAAAAAAATGGGATTGTCAAAGAGAATGAAAAGGAGAATGTGACTGAATATGAGAAAATATTTGACGCTAGCGAATATCCAATTATTGGAGATATAAATGATCTTGGAAGTTGACAAAAATGTGATAATCGATTAAGAGATTTTTGGTTAAAAAGGGTCTAGTGAAAGGACTTCCAGTTGATTATCATTTTCCAATAGATTTTAGCGGTAAATGTTGTTCTCATTCGTCTAATACAAGAGAGGTAAAGAATGAAGAAAATCAAGATAAAATGTGGCTAGTTTATTCAAAAGAAAATGATAAGATCTTTTGTTTTTGTTGTAAATTCTTCACACCAGAGAAAAAAAGTAATTGCATTGACAACTAAATTATACAATAATTGGAGAAATATTTCATAGATGTTGAAGGAACATGAAAAGTCATTAGCAGATCATATGCATGACTCATTGGATGGATCTAAAAAATGAGACTGCATATGAATAAAACATCGATAAACATCTTCAAGAAGAGATTAACAATGAAAAAAACACTGGAGAAATGCGTTGCTGGGAATAATCGCATTGATAAAAGGTCTTCCTAAAAAGAATATAGTATTTCATGGAAACAACAATAGATTTATAAGATGATAATGGAAATTTTTTGTGCATGATTGAGGTATTTACAGTTTTTGATCTAGTGATGAAAGAACATGTTAGAAGAATTGATAAACGTGAGACTCTTATCATTATTTGAGCCATATAATTTAAAATGACTTGCTAGATATGCTTGATAGTAAGATAGAAAAATGATCTAAAAGAAGATTCGATGTGCAAAATATTTTTTCAATAATTATTGATACTACTCCTGAAAACAGTCACCGAGAACAAATGTCTTTAGTTATTCGTTGTGTGGATATTTCTGAGAGCTCAGTAAAGATTGAAGAACTATTTTTGTCTTCTTTTGGAATTCAAAGATAAAAGTGGAAAAGGGTCCTTTGACACCATTCATCATGTATTGTTTGATCTTGGGTTAAGCATTGATGATATCAGAAGACAAGGCTATGATATCAGAAGTAAAAATTAGATTACTTGAAATTAATTTGAGGGAAGTTTACATACCATGTAGTTGTCATAGTTTGAATCTTGTGCTTTTAGATATCGGTTCCTTATCAACCTTAGCAATATCTTTTTCAGAATGGTCCAGCGTTTTTATTGTCTGCTTGTCTCTTCTACAAATAACTGCTAAGTTTTTCAGAAAGATTATGAATGATATTACAATCAAGTCATTTTCTCAAACTTGTTGGGAGAGTCGCATCAAAAGTACAAAGCAGTAAGATTTCAAGCTCCTCAAATATGATAGGCTTTTTTTTACTTGGTAGAAAACAACATCAATCCAAGAAAAAAAAGAGAAGTTGAGTCTCTTGCAATGAGTGGAATGCATTGAATTGAGAGCTTAAAGGTTTTGCTTGGAATGATAATTTGGTATGAACTTATGATTGTTACTAACTAAGTAAATAAGATCTTGCTATCAGAAAATATGGATATTGTTATTGGTGTAATACTTACCTCTCATTCATTTTTCTATATAAATTTGATTAAAATTTTAAATGATAAATTATTTAATTAAAATTTTAAATTCTAAACAATCCTTATTTATCTACACTAAAATTCTAAAATGCAAAGTTAATAAAAAAAATTAATTAATTAAAATTAAATAATTTCGATTAATTAAATGCGGGATTTTTATTATAATAAATCAAATAATTTTAGTCTAAAAATATAATTTATATTCTTAATTTTGATTCACAATTTACAACTCTCGTTCTCAACTCTCCGCTATCAACTCCCAGCTCCCAGCTCTCAGCTCTCAGCTCCCAGCTCCCACTCCCAGCTATTTACAGCTCCCAACTCCCACTCCACTCTGCCAATCACGCCTTAAGAGTGAGAAGAAACTCAAAATCTTCAAGAACTGCACCACAATGTCACTGGATTTCAGCGTCAAGTTTTTCGTAACTAAACGGGATATCAAATTGAATCGTTTAAAAGCCATTTTAGATATCAGGTAAGTTAGATAATAAAAAATTTATTGAGATCAACCGAATGTTTTGCTCAATTGAATAATCTACGATAATTTCATATTGGTTAGAGTAATTCGAGTAATCGAAAATTTACCATAGTTAACCAAATATTTGGTTCAATCTGATAATTTAGTATAATTTTGAATCGATTCGAATAATTCAAATAATATTGGGTAACTTGGTTCAATGGTTAATTTGATAATTTGATTTATTTTCAAAATTTTGGTTTAATTATAATTTAATTTCTTTTTAAAAAAAGAGAAAGTAAAAAACCAAATTCTATTACATGAACGGTTCGGCGAACCGAACCTAACCAATAGAAATCAAGTGCAACACATACTATGCATTTGACTACACATTCATTGTGTTGTCAACTATGGCCATGTTCGTTGGCTCAGTTTGCATCTGCAGTCAGATGGTCTATCCAGATGATTCATCCAGATAGTCCATCTGGATTATGTTCGTTTGTATTTTGTACATTTGGAAGATGCATCTAGATGGACCATCTGAATGCACCTATGTTCGTTTGTACATTTGGAAGATGCATAAGAATGCATATTATTTTAATAATATTTTTGTGATTTAAATTATATTACCAATTAATAAATTATCAAAATATCAATGTATAAATTAAAAAGTATTCAAAATATCAATTCATAAATTAAAACAATATAAAATATAAAAATATCAATTTATAAATTAAAAAACTATCAAAATATCAATTTATCAATTTTTCTCAGAAAATCACGTTTTTCTCGAAAAATCATGTTTTTCTCGGAAAATCACGTTTTTTCTCAAGAAATCACGTTTTTTCTCGGGAAATCGCGTTTCTCTGAGAAATCACTTTTTCCCGAAAAATCACATTTTTTCCTGGAAAACACAAAAAATCATGTTTTCGAGGAAAAGCATGATTTTCCAGGAACAAACATGATTTTACAGGAACAAACGTGATTTTCGAGGAACAAACGTGATTTTCCAGGAAAAACGTGATTTTCCTAGAACAAACGTGACTTTCCGGGGAAAGAATGATTTTCCGAAGAAAAACATGATTTTCAAGGAGCAAACGTGATGTTCCGGGAGAAAACATGATTGCCCGGGATAAAAACGTGATTTTCCGAAGAAAACGTGATTTTCCGAAGAAAAACGTGATTTTCCGAAGAAAAACGTGATTTTCCGAAGAAAAACGTGATTTTCCAAATAAAAACGTGATTTTTCGAAGAAAAACGTGATTTTCCGGGGTAAAACGTGATTTTCCGGAATAAAACGTGATTTTTCGAAGAAAACGTGATTTTCCAAAATAAAACGTGATTTTCCGGGATAAAAAGTGATTTTCCAGAATAAAACGTGATTTTCCGAAGAAAAACGTGATTTTTCGGGTTAAAACGTGATTTTTCGGGATAAACCATGAGTTTCCAGGATAAATCGTGATTTTCCGAGATAAAACGTGATTTTCCGAAGAAAAAAATGATTTTTCTGGTTAAAACGTGATTTTTTTGTATAAACCATGAGTTTCCGGGATAAAACGTGATTTTCAGGATAAAACGTGATTTTCTAGGATAAAACGTGATTTTCTAGAATAAAACGTGTTTTTTTGAAAAAAATATAATTTTTGAGATGCATCTAAATGCATCCAAATGCATCTTTAAAACTCATCTAGATGCATCTCTAAATTTTGCCTAAATTTGAAACTCATCGAGATAGACCATTTGAATGAGCCATTTAATGACGCTAAATGAACATCAGTTTACAGCTGTAACCAGATGGAGCAGCCAGCGAGCAAACTCGAACATCACCTATATAAAATGGATAAGCTAATGTGGTCTACTATGCGAAATTAGAGATATGTGGACATACATTGTGTTGTCAACTATGCCAAAAAATTCAACTGAATCAAACCAATTTGGTTTTGGTTGGGTTTCAAACTAATCGGGTAACAATAATTTTGTTATTTTTTTTTTCTTTATAAGAATCAAAATTAAACAAAAATTAAACTAAAATCTAGAAAATAAACCAAATTATTCCGAATTAATTAAAAATACATGATTCGAATAACCCGAATTGATCCAAAATTATCCGGTTAAACCTAAAATTTCATTAATTTATGTTGATTTTATATCAACCGAGTTACGGACAGAACCAAAATTTACTCAGTTCAATTTGATAGTTCTTTTCACTACCCGATTACCCAAAACTGAACTAATTCGACCCTAACTAAACCAAATTGCACCTCTACTTAGAAAGGTTAATCTTTATTTAACATCAAGAAATTATGTTTTGGTGCATAATTAGTTGAGAGATATCGAAACCGAGGGTATATTGTTATGTTCACATACGTTTTACATGATTGTATGAGACTACGTATTTTGCTAAGTGATCCAATGTCAACACCTTGAACATGAAGGTGTACCAGCAAAGGCGGTAAACTGTGAAGTTAAACCAGAAAAAGTGAACAGGTGTAAACAGACAGAGAACCGAGGACTAAGGCGAGAATATAGGAACGTATCATGATTCGTATTTATCCAAAAGAAAAATAAGGAAAACGTATCAAAGAAGGAAAAGGAAAATAGAGATCAGTATAAAAGGAGTTCAAGGAACAAGAATAGGGCATCGATTGAATAAAGCACGAGCCCTCTTAGAGAGATCGAGAATTGAGTGATCAAAACAAGGTTCGAAGAGTTAGGACAAGGATTGATCAAGAAGTAGTTCTAGGGTTAAAACGAGTTATGTGATAGTGTTCGTGTCATACAAGAACAAGTCACAGGTTTGATTTGTGTGGTTTACAAACAAATATATTGTGAGGTTTTGTTTTTCAATTGGTATCAGAGCAGGAAACTGTAACACAAACAGGTGTGATCAGGAGGGACGATGAGAACTTCAAATAACATAGGGTTTACAAAACAGTTAGTACTGGATCCAAATAACTATGGGTTTTGGAAAGTTCGGATGAGGACTACAATCAGAAGCATAGATGAGGATGCGTGGGCAGCTGTAGCAAACGGATGGAAAGAGCCAACCATTGAAACTAACGGCGTCTCTAGACCTAAACCTAATGCTGACTGGACGGACGATGAGAAGAAGAAGTCGAAATATAACTCAAAAGCACTTGATGCGATATTCAGTGCAGTAGAAAGCAGCCAGTTTCAGTTGATACAAGGTTGTGATTCAGCCAAAGAAGCATGGGACATTCTTCAGACTACATTCGAGTGGACAAATAGTGTGAAACGCTCACGGTTGGACCTCTTTGCGTCAAAATTTGAGATGCTGAGAATGGAAGAACATGAATCAATAGCGGATTTCAGTGCACAACTTAGCTCACTCGCTAATGAAGCACAAGTATTGGGCAAGAAATACAAAGAGAAAAAGCTAGTGAAGAAACTGCTAAGGTGCTTACCACCAAAATTTGCAGCTTACAAAGCAGCCATGTCAGTTGCATCAGATACAGACACCATGAAATTTGATGAAGTTGTAGGGATGTTACAGTCACATGAGATGGAATTAGGACCTCCAAAGAAGGTTAGAGGGATTGATCTATGTGCAGAAGACAACCCTAAACAACAGAATGAAGACATTGAGGAAGAAGATGATGTCGTAGCACTGATAGTCAAACAGTTTGATCGAGTGTTGAAACGATTTGAGAAAGGTCGAAAGACATACGGTAACTTCTGAAACATACCAGACCGTGACAAAAGCAAGAAAGGAGACATTCAATGCTTTGAATGTAAAGGGTACGGACACATGAAGGGAGACTGTGCAACGATCAAGACTCGTGAGACTCAATGTTTTTAGTGCAAAGGATATGGGCACTATCAAAGTGTGTGTACTTCAAATGCTAAAACAAAGAGCGAAAAGTCCATGATAGGTATAGAAGAAGAAGAGTCAGGCGAAGATAGTGAAGAAGAAGGAGGCATCAGCAACTTCGTCGCTTTCATGGGAATAGATAGAGAAGAAGAGTATGAATCAGAAACGGAACACAATACGGGTCTGCTCGATGAATACAAACCAGTGTGTGATGAAGTAATTAAATTAACAAAAGAAAATCGAGAACTGCAAAAAGAGATACTGAAGCTGCAACAGAACTTAACATAAAGGTGGATGAGGTTCAGGTACTAAAAGGTGAAGTTGAAAAACTGGAAACTGATGTAAGCATACTGGTAAAACAGGGAAACAATCGTGGAAGAGTAGATGCACTGATGAAATAATTAGAAAACACTTGTGTCAATACTCAGACATGTACTTCAGAACTTGGTACGAATATGAATTCTGAATCAAGGAAGGCCAGGCTCAGAGAGACAAATCAGAGAATTATGACTAACGTCATGAAAGGAAAAGAAATTTTTGAGTAGGAGGAGAGCTGGTATTCGCTGAAAGTTACAAACGCATGAGTCAACACACACTCAAGAAGAAAGGGAGGTTACTCTTACATACGAAAATTGCAGTGTTACTACTCTGGAACGACTGGGCATGTACGAAAAAACTGCTATGACTTCAGAAGGCGAATTAGACTACTGTTGTAACAACAGAAGCTCTATCGGGATGATCTTAACCATAGGTGTGCCTGGGTACTGAAGAAAGATTTGTATGCTAAAAACGAGGAGTGCTACATGGCAAGAGACAGTTTTAAAACTATGAAAGGAGACTGGTACTTTGACAGTGGATGTTCTCGTCATATGACCGGCAATGCCGAAAACTTGACAAAGATGGAACAAATAAACGGAGGTATGATAAACAGGCATTTTCGTACTACTATCGTTGTAGTAATGGGACGCTGTTCTT
>OVAU01001455.1:0-14822 GCA_900406315.1 Biscutella laevigata subsp. laevigata
AAACTGGACTGCGATTTCCTCCACAAGAGACAATTCTACAACACCGGAATACATATGGGCTGGGAGTAGGTACTACACGTTGGACTTGAATATTAAAGGAGTATCATTGAAGATGGAACGTATCCTTACAATATATACATCCATCGACTTTTCAGGAAATCGACTCCAAGGCAAAATTCCTGATTCAATTGGTTTGCTAAAGGGACTTCGTATTCTAAATCTGTCAAGAAATGCATTCACAGACCACATACCTTCATCTTTGGTAAATCTCAAGGTGCTTGAATCATTGGACATATCCCAAAACAATATTTCTGGTCAGATCCCTTCTGAGCTTGGGACTCTCTCTTCTCTTGAGTGGATTAATGTTTCACATAATCAGCTCGTTGGTCCAGTACCACAAGGTACACAATTTCAACGACAAAATTGTTCTTCTTATGAGGGGAATCCTGGACTTTCTCTTCAGGTTGTTTGTGGAGATAACATGACAAAATCACACCAGTCTGAAGCGCCAATATCAGAAGAAGAGGAAGAAGAAGAGGCAATCAGTTGGAAAGCAGCAGGTTTAGGGTTTGTACCTGGTGTTGCATTTGGATTGGCAATCGGATACAAGTTCATGAAGACTTTTGGCCGGAAAAAGAAGTAGAACACCGTAACTCTACAACTCTACACTCAGCGTCGGTTATGTTGAGCTTTGGTTATGTTCTTGTTTGAGTCTTTGGTTTGTAATATTGAGTCATATAGCTGATTCACTATATATAAGAATTAGCTATTTAGGGATTTTAGTTTCTAATGCTTTTGGTTGTTGAGTTCTAGAGAGCTCGAGAACTAGAAGTTGGGAGAATCTGGATCAACTTTGTGATCTTATTTCTCTCCAGTTTGTATTTATTTTACCTTGATGATATAAAACTGGCCAGTTCTCCTAAATCGTGTAGAAGAGTCTATCAACCGATATCTCATTGAGCTCATGGACGGTGCCTTCGGGCATTTGCTCGGCATCTTCGGCGACAGTTTCAATCCTTCGATCATTGATCTTGCGTGCTTTAGCGATTTGCACTCCTACGCTTCAGTTTGGAGCTTCTTGGGCGATTCTTGTGGCTCAAGCGAACGATCCAAGTTCTTCACTGTCTTCTGTTTCTTATTGCTCTGACTCACCACTATGTTAACAACGGTTTTTCTTTGAAAACTTATATCCATCTATAAAAATATGGAATTTGAAATAGGGCTTGCCAAAAAATCTAAATTTGAACCGACTCGAATTAATCCGAACGGATCTTACATGTGTCGTATTTTAAATCAGGGTAAACCCAGAATTGAATCCGAGATCGGAAGTACTATTCAAAAGATCCAAACTTATGCTTAAATATTCAAAATTTATTATTATTTTTGAATATTTGGTATGTTTTTAATGTTTAACCTAAATTTGTTAGAAACTTAATATATTCTTAATGTTTTTATTATATAGTTTTTTTTTAAATAATGAATATGATTTAAATTTGTGACTTTATTAGTATTTCGAGAACTTTCAGTATTTTTGGTTGAATATACTCGAACCAGAAAATATCTGAAAGTATATTGACATTTGCCTTTTATCTTTTCTCAACTTCCCAGTCTATTCTCTCTTTCCAGCTGCTCTTTCTTAGTTTTATCGGACGTTTTCCAACATACAACATACAATTTCTTTAATTCATTTGAATGTTTTTTATTTACTTTCAAATACAACAAACATAATACATATATACAACAAAATGTAACTGAACATACTAGAAAGAAGCCAAACATATGATAGACATATCACAAGCTTTAGACTCTAAATATTAAAGGCTAAACGGATCAAGTCGAGAAATTGGAGTGCAGTTAAGAATATGAGCCATGTTTAGATTCAATCCTGGAGACGCTTCTTCCATGCTAACTTTGTTATCTCCTTTGGTTCTCCAGTCAAAACATTGCACCATCACTCCTATTGCGGTTCCTATAAAGAGATAAGATAGATTTGCTCCAGGGCATCCTCTTCTTCCCCACCCGAAAGGAAGATACTTGAGTGCTTGCTCTCTTCTCTCCTCTTCTTGGGTTGATGTTCTTGATGAAGAAGCTAAAAATCTCTGTGGCTTAAATTCATCTGGATCTTCCCAATAGTCAGAATCTCTCATCACAGCATAAATATTGACTATGAGTTCTGTCTTCTCCGCTATGTAGAACCCTCTGACTACACAACTTTCTTCGAAAGTTCTAATTAAGAGAGGACTAGGTGGGTGCAATCTTAGCCCTTCCTTAACCACTGCTTGTAAATAAAGAAGGTTTGGTACATCAGTTTCTTGAATCAATCTTGTTTTTCCTACAACAGAATCAATCTCTTCTCTCAGTTTCTTGAGAATGTTGGGGTTATTAATGATCTCTGCCATTGTCCACTCTATTGCTTGCGCTGGAGACTCAGTGCCTCCAAGTAAAATATCCTGTCATACATAAAAAGAAATTGATATATGTATATATACTCTGAAAGAAGTATTAGAGATTAATGTCCCACATCGAAAGTTGTAAGAGTCACAACTAATATATAAGGGATATGAGTTAATCCATTCATTACATACTGGTTTTGAGTTGGATGCTCGTATAACTTAAACAAGAAGAAAAATATAGTTTACCACGAAAAAAGCCTTGATTTGCTTTCTACTGATTTTATACTCTGCATTTTCGTCTCGACAAGCTTCCAACAACAAATCCATCATGTCCGGATCTTGATGTTTCTCCAGTTTCTCTTCATGTTCCACAAGCACTCTCTCCAGTAAATCGTCGAATTCGTTGGAGACTGCCATTATCTCCTTGTCAAACAGTGAGATTCCAAGCTTCGCCAGCTTCCTAAAAAACACTTTCGCAAAGAACATCTTCTTTGTCAGAGAAAACGACTTGATAACCAATTCCCTGACTCTCTCTACCTCACCGTTCTCCTCTGAAAAACACCTCCCCATGCTCATCTTGCAGATCATGTTGTTAGTGAGATGCATTGCTTCCATACCTATCTTCACACTCTCCTCCTTCCTCGCCTTATCTAGCAATTTAAAGTAAAACCGCTCTAGCTCCTCTGCACGAACACTTCGTGAGCGTTGGATTTCTTGCGGTCGAAGAAGCTTCGTGACAATGAGCTTCTTCATGAACTTGTAATAATCCCCATAAGGAGCAGTGAAGAAACCATAAGATCCAATGATAAGAGACTCGTCATCAGCATAAACAGGGTGCGTTGAGACATTCAAGTCATGTGTCTTGTTGATCTCGTGGACTACCGAAGCAGAAGAGACAAGGAGTATGGGGACATTTAAGATGCGGAAATGGAGAAGAGGTCCATACTTGGTAGAGAATTTCTGAAAAGACTTGTGTGGTAGACGAGAAAAAAAAACGTGAAGATAACCAATGAGAGGCAGAGATGGAGGGATAGGTGTTCTTGAATCCTTTGTTTTACTGAAGAAGAAGACATAATAACAGAAAAGTGAAAAGATGCAGAGGAGAAGGAAGCCGAAGAAGTTTTGATAGTCGACGATATTGTTAGCTTCCATTGCTATTCAAAAGTGTTGTTGAAAGATGAAAGCTCAAATCAAGAAATAAGCATTTATCACAGACAATGCTTTGGGTCTCGATATACACGCAATTAACTTTAACATGCTGAATGCAACGCGTATACAACTCTGTAAGCAATCTATATAAACCAGTTTCATAAGAAACAGTATCTTTCATCACAACACAAGCATTAAAAACATCGTTCTTTGTGAATTGGTTACTTGAATCAACCTTTGTTCCTAGAATAAAGAATCTTCAATACTTACGAAGACAACACGCATCATAACATTTTACATTAAAAAAACTCGAATAGTTAAGAGAAAGAATACTGTCTGAATACTAATTTCATTAGTTATAAGATCAAAAGTATAAAAATACAAACATTTCGCTGTGCAATGTAATATCTTTCGAATGTATTAAAGTTATTTCTTCACTGTCTTCTTGTCACTTGTGAAGTACGCTCTTCTTCACTATCTTCTGTTTCTTATTGCTGTGATGCTGCATTTACCAATCAAGTGAAACACCACAAATGTTAACAAGGGCTGGGCAAAATTACTTGGCAATTTACCAAACTGAGCCGAAATTCATTAGATCAAACCCGAACCAAGCTTTGTAAAAACCCAAATGGATATAAATATCAACTTAAATCCATCTATTAAAAAAAATGGAATCTGGACACTTGCCTTTTGTCTTTCCGCAGCCTCCTGGTCTGTTCTCTCTTTCCAGCTGCTCTTTCTTAGTTTTATCGGACGGTTTCCAACATACTTACCTGTGCATATAAACAAAGTCCAGTTTATAGAAACAAAATGTTCAATGCTTATAAACACAATCAAATAACAAGATCTAAAGCAACACATCAAACGGTAGACTAAAATCAGATGCTTACCATTCATTTCTTTTAAGGCTCCAGCTAGATCAGCAGGATTTGAGAAACTCACAAAACCATAACCCTTAGTTTTACCAGTCCTCTTATCTCTTATTACCTGTCATGGTTGATAAAATGTCACCAACATAGCAATGCAAGAAAAAGAGAAAAAACGGGGACTTAATAAGAATAAGGGGAAAATCTAGTTGTGATTTGTTAGAATGTGAACTGCAGACTTGAGCTATACTTCCTAATAATAAGTTTCCCACTACTGAATGATCCTACTGCATCAACATATTTACCATCCTGAGAAAAGAATGTAGAAAACGGAAGGTAAACGAAACTCCAGTGAAATCATAATTTTATTGTCCAGAAGCTCTTGCCACAAATTTTACATTGAATGCTTCTATTTGTGTTCAAAGGACAACCAAGTTCTATAAATACTACAGATTTCGTGTTGCTATTGCACTTGCAGTAGACATTAAAATCAACCCCATCACAGTAGACATTAATCGACAAGTGTTACAGAAGATGAGTAAAATGCTCAGATATATGCTAGAAGGAACCACGTATGCGTCATCACAAAACCCAAAAAGAGGAGAGATATACCAACTTACCTTGGCCATATTGAAGGTGGGGAATCGAGCAAATGCCTTCGAAAGAACATCATCATTCACTTCATTCCCAAGATCACCACAGAACAACCGATAGTCATCTGTCAAATGCAGAACAGAGACTGATAAGAAATCCACTTTAACAAAAGCCTGTCTATGAGCAACTATGATACAATCTGCAAACCAAAAAGAACAATCAGAAAACTCAAGAGGAAGTGCTTACTTTCTGGCCACTCTGAAAGGGTAGGATCCTCCCAAGACTGTCCAGCAGCTTTACGAGGAATTGCTCTCTTTTTGGTTTCAGCTTTGTGTTCAGTTTCACTACTTGCCAAAGCAGCTTTCACATTCTCAAGGGCTTCTGGTGTGATGGTCTGTGCATCTCTCTGGAACAATTGATGTGCCTGCAAAATAAATACAACCAAATCAAACAACATGAAGATACCAATCTGTCTGACTTAGGCACACAGAAAACAAGTACAACCACAGAGCAAAGATTTTATGTAAAACATGTGAGAACCGTAATTGGTAGATTTCATGAAGAGTCCAGCTCATTAAAATCACAAACGAAAACTGCTATCTCCACAAAACACATAAGAAAAACCCTAGATCAAACCAGAGGAATTTCCACACTAATTCGAACTCTAAATCTCAAACTCGCAGAAAGCTATGAATCAGCTAATTCGAACTCCGAATCTCAAACTCGCAGAAAGCTATGAATGATCTAATTCTAACTCCGATCTCAAACTAGCAGAAAACTATGAATCAATGGACTGTCCAAAACCACTAACCTGCTGGTACTGAGGGTAAGCGTAGACGGCAGGAACCGGGCCAACAGGCTGCGGATAGAGCGTGGCTCCGGGAATGGGTAAAACTGGCGCGGGAGGAGCAGGCGACGGCGCTGCGTAGGGCTGTGGAGGCTGGTAAGGAGCGGAATAGTACGAATTCGATGCGTATGTGTACTGAGACGTTGAAGCTGAGGATGATGAAGAAGTTGATGACGGTGGGATTGACATCGGAGATCGTCGAGAAAAAGAAAACAGCAAATCGCAATCGAAAGTTCTAGGGTTGAGCAAAAGAGAATCGACGTCAAATTATTTCCCCAATTTTAAAATTAGAACAAGAAATGAGGTTTTTTTTAATTAAGGAATGGGCCGGCTGAGGAAAATATCAATGTATGGGCCGAGCCCATTTGAGAAGTAAAGACAATCGTCGGGAGTGGTTTGTCTAGAAACTTAGTAATTTAATGATTAAAAAATTTGATGGATAATAGTTTACGAAAATTAAAAAAAAATTGTTTTATAAAGTTATACATATTTGAAGAATAAATACTCTACAAAAGTAGTTTATAATTATACTCATGTGTGCTTACAAAAAAAAAAAAAATTATACTCCTTTGATTGATAATAGTTTACTATTTACTATTAAGAGATTTAGTAAAATATTAAAATGTTTGGAGATTATGTTTATTTGGTAGATAATAGTCTATAAAAGTATTTAACATTTCAAAAAAAATAGTCTACAAAAATTAAGAAATTTTATAAATCGCTATTGCTTATTTACAAGAAATTTTGTAAAATTAGGTTACAACAACTTAGAAAATTTGTTAAAAATATTAGAATTTTATATTTTAATAAATAACCACACCGAAAAGAAGTTGTTAGTGTTTCTTTGAGACAAATTTTTTTTCTTTTTATCATATGGAGTTATTATCAAAAGTTTTATTGCAACGACCATAGTGAAATACAAAGACATAAACTAATAAATTTTTGTCTAATATAATTAATATAAATCTTGATTCTTTATTCTTAAAAACAATGAATTATGAAAATAATATAAATCAATATTATAATGAATATCTAGATTATTTAAAAAATCTATAAAACTATATCTAAAATAATTAAGTTGGTTTTAGCTTAACATGTA
This sequence comes from Biscutella laevigata subsp. laevigata, assembly GCA_900406315.1. Classification (NCBI taxonomy): domain Eukaryota; kingdom Viridiplantae; phylum Streptophyta; class Magnoliopsida; order Brassicales; family Brassicaceae; genus Biscutella; species Biscutella laevigata. The sequence goes on from OVAU01001455.1 coordinate 6,949, forward strand.
AAATGATTATGTATTAAAAACTGTCTAAAGCACTTTCATTTCTAGATTCTTGAATTCTACTTCACTCGCTTGCGCTCTGTAAAGCTCGTCTAAGCTCACTAGCCATATAAAAGAACAGGTTTCTGAATCATACCATTCATTCCCATCTCCAAACATCTCTCTTTAACTTCACCTTCAGTACTCGCAGTCAAAGCTATAATCAATGGCCAATGACATCCACAGAACTTCCTTATCTTCATCGCTACTTCAAAACCATCCATCTCAGGCATTTGCAGATCCAATATCACTACTCTATACGAAATTTCAACATTCGACAAAGCACTTAAACACTCGAATCCAGACGAAACTGCTGTTACTTCGCAACCTAGTTTCTCGAGAAGTCGTTTTGTTACTGTTCTGTTTACGTCGTCGTCGTCTGCTAATGTGATTTGTAAGCCACGGAGAATTGAGTTTGAGTTTGGATGTTGAAGCTCTGGTGAGTTTGGTGTTAGTATTGATCTTCTTATTGATGGTCTTGTTTGAAAGCGAAGAACTAGTTGCATACTTTGTGTTTGTCCGTGAGATTTTGGTGATATCCATGTTTCCTTGCATCATCTGCAACAGAAAATTTTCCAACTGGGGCTGGGTAAATAGTCCGAATCCAAAATCTTAATCTGATTCGAAAATATCAATTTAATCCGAAATCTTAATCCGATTCGCAAATATCAATTTGAATCTAAAATAAAATACGAAAAATATTGAGTTATTAGGGATCCGGGTAAAACCTGAAACCCGAAATCTGCAGTAGTATTTAAAGAATTTGTTTTCAAATCTAAATATTTAATGTTTATTATTATTTTTGAATGTTTCGTATATTTTTATGTTTAATATTATTTTCAGATATTTAATTCAATTTTTATGTTTTATTCTCAATGTTTTTTGCATTTTTGTGATATTTTTAATGAATATGGTTAATAAAAATTGGGGTTTAATAGTATTTTGATTATTCTCAGTGTTTAACGTTGAAAATGATCGAGTTCAAACCCGAACCAAAGTTGGGAGGATCCAAACCAAACTTAAGTCGAAAAATTAAATTACCACATCAACTCGAAAAACGAAACTTGAATGGACCCAAACCGAACTCAAATGGGTATTTTTTTGAAAAAAATTGAGGGTTTATTAGTATTTCGAGTATATTTGGTATTTTTAGTTGAAAAATACTCAAACATCACCTGAATCTGGGAGGATCGAAATTATTTCGGTCTCCAAACCCAACACCAAAAATAAAATTACCGCATCAACCCAAAACATAAATGAATCCAAACCGAACTCGAATGCACATCCCTATTTCCAATGAACCAAAAAGAAACAAACAAAAACAGATGAAGAAAGATTAGTCGAACCTGTGCAAGTTTTCTACACATGCCTAAGCTCAAGCCTTCCTTAATCCCATTGCTATGATACCTTCTGTCTGGTATATGTCTCATGGCCATACCCGAACCATCCACTGTCGGATTCTTAATCTCATTGATCTCAACTTCAAATTTCACACCAAGTGAATCATCAGACAAATGAGACTTCCACATTCCACTCTCTCTTTTGTTCTTGTCTTGACTACTTAAAGTCCCTTCAGACACAACTCTAAACGTAACTGTTTTGCCTCCATCAGTCATATCCAAGATATATCCAAGCATATACATCACAAGCTGAAACGTTCTCTTTTCATCTCCAACAACTAAATTAGGCAAACGCGTTTGAACATCCATTTCAAACGCGTAGCCTTTGTAAACACTTTCGCTACACAAGCTGCTTCTCTTATTAAAGAATGTAGCTGAAAACGTTTGACTTCCAATGGAGATTTCCCGTTATCTTTAGGCGAAATGTCGATAACATCGTTGATTAGAGCTGATAAGACTGTACTAGTTTTCATTAGAGCATCTACAATGGTTTTCTGGTCGAGACTCATAGTTTCTGATTGAAACATTGAGAGAAGACCGAGGATTGTGTGCATTGGTCTTCTCATTCCATGAATACCTAGCTTTTCTCTCATTAGCTGTGATTCTTCAAGAACTGAGGCGTGTGAGATAGCAACAGCTATTTGATCTGCAACAACTTCTGCTATCTCTATCTCTTTATCTGTCCAAACTCGCGAATTCGTATTTGGAAGGACTAAAACCATTATAGCATAAGAAGTATCTATAAACTCAGGTGTTCCTCCTTTGAAATTAGATCCATGAAGCATCGGCATTCGAATTGCAGCAACTGGACCAAACTCTTCCGAATCGCTACAACCACTGCTCTCAACTGCAAGAACTGAGTCTTTCCTCAAGAGAGCTACAACTTTCGTTTCTCTAACCTGAACAACATCAAGATCATTGATTGGTATTACCCTGAAACTCCTCATTGGATTAGCTCTTAGCTCTTAGCTCATGAGTCAAATGCATCTCTGTTCTATTCTCATTAGGCATCCAAACCGCAGAGTTCTGTAAATCAAGAATCTTGGATAGCTCAACGAGAGTAGTTCGAAGAATCATATGCTTATCGAGAGACTTCCTGATTTCTCTAGTAAGCATTCTAACCTGAACACTCATCTCCTTCTGTCTCTTCATCAATCCAACCTCTTCATTAAGCTCCAACACGTTCTGCTTCAAGTAAAGCTCTCTAACTTTCCATTTCAACAACAAAGGAATCAAAGTCAAGAGCGTGATTGCAGTAGCAAACGAGACAAGCGCAGTTAAGAATTTAAAGATCGTGAGCCAAAGCATTAACTGAAACGAGTGTGGTCCGTAGTAAGTCCAAGCGTTTAGCAAATGAGTCATTCCACAGAGGACTATAAAGGCTATGAATTCAACAAGAACCCATTTGAAAGGAACATTGGAGAAGCTAATGAAGTAGGGAAGCTCGAGTGGTATTGAGAAATAAGCAATGGCTATTAGAAGATCACTAACTCTTTGACATTCTAAGATTGTGTGGACACTTAAAAAGCCTTCGTCCTCACAGTTACAGCTCACGTAATCGTTGTCTCCAGAAACTAGAGCAAGAAGAGCAAACAAAAGCAATCCAAAACCTAATGATCTTAACATCTTTAACCCAATCTTAAGCTCCCTAATCGAATCCAGCCTCAGACTTTACCAAGTTAAGATCCAATGAACCAATCAGTAACCGACTTCGTATTCATAAATCTCCACAACTCGACAACTCCAAATCAAGATCTATGTTCCTCGGAATCAATACACAGCTTATGAATCTAGTAGGGGTAATAAGAAAGACCCGATTCAGTGAAAGACGATTTGCATCAACGAAATCTATCGGATCAATCCGACATATTTTACACAGAAGATAAGAAAGAGAAGTTGCAGAAGTGATGAGGAAGAAAAGAAACAGACTTTTGATTGTGTGCTGGTCAGCTGGTGAGAGATCTTTTCTGGGAGCCAGCAACTATTCAAAGTTTTTTAAGACAAAAAATACAGCAGACTTTGAGCTTAAGCTATATCAATACAAACGGTGTTTCACTGAATAATAAATTATCAGTTAGACACAAGTTTCAAGAAACTACAAATGTTAAAAAGCGTTATATATCAGCCAAGAAATATAAATTTAAAAGTTTCAAAAATAACAACATTTTGTGCACTTTTTTACATTTGTAACTATTTCATCAAAACTGTAGGTTCGGATCGAATTAGATCGGTTATTTCGTTTTTTGGATAATTCAGACAACTAAAAACAAATTAAATCAAACCCAATTATAATTTCATTTTGATTTTGGGTTAACTCAAATTATTAAAACTTTTATTACAATTAACCATATTTATAGAATAATTTTGGATTTTTCAAATAGATTAGGATAATTTTGAGTTATTCGATTTTAGTAATTTCTAATATTTGATCTATTTTTCAACTTTTACTGTAGATTTGGTTTATTTCTCATTTAGATTAGAGAATTTTAAAAATAAAAAGTAATGTAAATCGGTTAACCGATCCATACGATGAACCGCACCAATAACCAGATGAAATTAAATTTCATTCGGATCATATAATTAATCCAAACCAAAAACCGGAAATTCCTATTTGGTTTAAAAAATTTCGGTTCGGGTCAAAATCTCTAGCCCAGTCAAAACGTTGAAGAAATTAAACGGAACTTTGAAAGGAAGGTTGCAAGTTATTGTTTTGTCCACCCACAAACACTAGTACGAACTGTTTTTTTTTACAAAAATATAAATAATTTATATCCATAAAAGAGCATTTCCATTTTTAGTAAGAGAAAAAAAGACCAAAAAAATATACATAGGAAAGGAATGAAATGAAAGAGAATCAGAATCAAACTGAAAGAAAAAAAGGATGTGGAATTTATATATATTACACCAAAAACCAAGAAGAAACAAACGCATCACTCAACTTCTCTGTGTGACGAAAACCCTTAAAACTGTCAAGTCCTCTACCAGCTCAGATTCTTTGTTTGACTTCGGTTTCTAGCTTCGTCCTAAACCCTACACATGTCTCTGGAAGCTCTGTATCGATGCTAATCCGGCATTTGCTGCTCGTAATCTCCATTCTCCGATGACTCATGTCCTATCCTTCCTGCATAAGATTACATCCATGAGGGTTTCAAGCCATAACCCAAAGGAGAAAGCTTTAGCTGTAAATCCTTCATATCTATTGGTTTAGTTCTGATCTTCTGTGGTTTGGATTTAAAGGCTCAAACATTTTTTATAGAAAGTTTTGAGCTATTTTCTTACCTGACAAATCATACCCTCCACCGCCTCTACCATCATGACCGCTGTTGTCTCCTCCTCCCCATTCAGATGGCCTTGGTTGTGTCATGTGAATTCCCGGCGGCCCTTGCATCATGAAATGATGAGATCCGCCCAAACCGGTTTGATGATGATGATGCTCATCATTTCTCCGCATTGGTTCCATATTAGGACTGAAACCAATGCCAAGCATTGGTCCAGTACTAGCCGGAGAAGTTAACCGATTTGGGCTTTTAGAAGCATCCACTTTCCCACCACTACCGGTATCCTTCTTTCTCTCAAACTGAAATGTACCAAGAATCACCTGTATTTGCACAAATCTAAGACACTCAATCCAAGCAAGACAATCTTATAGTTGGAAACATTAACACAGAAAAGGGCACCTTTGTCTTGTGGCTGTGATACAACATGATTTTACCTGAACTGGTCCAGCAGCTGTGAGGTTTGTCCCAATAGCTCCTCCCATGATTTGACCATCTGAATTAGATAAAGAGATGCTAAGGCCACCGGTTTTACCACCTGTTTCCGCTCGGATGAATGATCCAGATAGTGAGAGAATCTCGTACTGACCCTGAAGAAAGTTGATCGGAATTCTGAAGCAAATATGCAAACTTCAAAAGAAGTGTCTGAAATAAGAATCTTTTCAGCTTAGACAGTAGGCTAACTGTATTGTGAGTTTTGTTCTCTGTCACACAAGATAGCGATGATAAGAAAATCACCTCATACGATATGCTGCCTCCTGAAGTAGCTGGCTGGCGCAAGGAAGCATTAGAGATACTGCCTGATGCAGAAAGAATGCATAGTTCATGTTTGCTTTGGTTTGCAAATTCCCTAATTTTCAAGGCCACGTCCTGCCAGATTCATCCAGAGAACACTAAAAACGTCAAGATTCCTCTTCTATTTAGCATCAACCGAAAATCAGTATATTTTCACGGGTGATTTTCTAGCAAAACCACTTTGACATGAGATTTGAAAGAATATCAGATTATGAGCATGACATACCTCGCCAGGAGCTATATTAATGATATGTGGAGTAAAGCATTGCCCAGTTTTCCCTGCAGCAAAGAAGATCCCATAGTGAAGCTCTAAGTACAGATACATAGATATATTGATGATTAACTGGGGAGTAGAACTTGGAACAAAGACAGAGGCATCAGTCATGTCAAAACAAACAATTCAAGGTTGTAGCACTAGAAATACGAGCTGATAAACCCATTCCAGAAAACTGATGAACTATACAAGCTGTAAAACTAAGTGGAATATTCTACATCATCTCCAAAACTCTGCATCACTTTCAGTTTCAGTTTTGCATTCTCTTATCAGTTCTAAACCTCATTGTGAGGTGAATGAATCCATCATAAACTTGAAGCAATAAAATTTACAGAGTTGCATAATGCTAACGCAAGCAAGTACGTCTCAAGTAATGCCTAGGACTTAGCAGCTAAATGATAAAAATTAAGAACCAGAGAAGTTGGAAACTTTGACATCCATAAGCATCAATTTCACCATTTTCGATTAGAATAAGAAAAGGCTTTGCTAGAAAAGAGTAACCCACCGACAGAACCAAGCTGTGATTTCTTCAAAGACCCGGAATTAGACGATGTTGTACCTCCGGCTGCAGCAGCTTGCTCTCTCCTCTCTTTAGCAGAGGAGTTGCTCGCAGAAGACGCCAATTTCTTAGCTGCTATGGCTTGTTCCGGCGTTACATACTTTCTTGGACGACCTCTCTTCCTCTTTAACGTCTCCATCGGTGCCGAGGAAGGAACTGAATGAGGATACACCGCGAGGGATGAAGACCCATCGTTAAGCTGCGGCGGAGGTGGAAAAAGCTCATTGTTAGAAGATGTAACAGCGTTTCCGGTAGAAATGGTGGTTGGTTGGTGATGTTGTAGCTCGTTATGGTGGTGGTAGTAAGGATAACTGAGACGTTGCTGCTGCTGTTGCTGTTGAAGCTCTTGTTGGTGGTGGTGATGGCTTTCGTTAGGTTCCATTCTTTTTAGAGAGAGAACAAAATATTCAGAGAATTTTTTATCATTTCTTGAGGGTTTTATTTTTAATTTAGCTTTTCGTATTTCCATATCATTAAAAGATAGGACGTGATGGAATCTAAACCGTTGGGTCTTTGACTTTAGGTGTTTTGATTCTTTTGACTTTCTCAAGAAAAAATGTAAAGTATGAGTTTGGTTTGGTTCTCTTATCCACTTTGGTTTGGTTCTGTTAGTTGGATTTCAGTTTTTTACATTTATAAATATAATTATTTAGATATAAAATTTATAGAGGATCGTTTAGTTCGGATTATTCGATTTTTGTTTTTCTTTGGTTTTTAGAAGTATGCCTATTTAAAAAAAAATTATATTGATTAGTTCAATTTTATGTAAAATAATAGTGTAAAAATAAATAGAAATAATTAATTTTATTAATATTACGTATTTAAAATACATGTTATTATACTATATATTTAATTATGTATAATTATAATTTTGGTTAAAGCTTTGAATTTTATAAAAATCAATTCTTCGATTCAAGAAATTTAACATAAAATTTATTATATTCATTCAAATTTTTATAAAATTTGGTTTGAATTCGGTTGATGAATTTCACTTTGATTTCAATTCTATAACTAGAATTGAGCCCGCACCGCACCATGTGCGGCTATTTTATTTTAAAATTAGCAATAAGATATTATTTGACATTAAGATTAAGTTATTAAATAATACCTATTTAGTTAAAATATTATTAAAATTGTAGAGATAAAATTTTGAATTTTTTTATAAAGTTAGCTAAGAGTAGAAATTTTTGGTAATTTTTATAATTTTTTTTAAAATATTTAAATAAAAAGATATATAGGATATTAAAATAATGTGATTTCTTTTTATTTTTTGTTTATGAANTTCTTTTTATTTTTTATTTATGAAATACAATATATGTATAATATTAATTTATTACCAAAAATCGTTGTCTAAATTTTAGTTTGTAATTATTATGAAATATTCAAAAAATATTTTTTAAAATATATTTTTATGTTGTAGTTATTAATTTGTTAAAAACAAGTTTAAAAACAATTTTTTTTATTTTTTATGTGATGATCGAAATAATATTTTTAAAAACAAAGTCGAAAATTCAGTTTGTTATTAATATTCCTAA
>OVAU01001457.1:0-14822 GCA_900406315.1 Biscutella laevigata subsp. laevigata
TCATGAATAGATTGAGGATGGCATTTCTATCAAACCTTAAATCATATTTAGCAATTCATCTAGTCTATTCCTAACCCTAATCCACAAACTAAAGAGAAGTACTCACAACCCATATCTAGAACACTTGATGAGTTTCTAGACATGGTTTGAGAATAGGAATTGAGAGAAGAAAAAGAAAACAATAATCAATCAATAAGAACAATGAAAACTGCAAAGATTCAATAAGAAAATCACCAAAAGTTTAGAACAAATGAGGAGAGAAAACTTAGATCTAAACTTGAAACCCAAAACCAAAAATAAAATAAAACTTAAAAAATCTCTCCCTAGGGTTTTAGTTTTAGACCCCTTTTATAGTTGGGCTCAATTACAATTCAAAATAAGGAAATAATGACTTGGTCAACTTGGTTCCGAGAAAGGCTACAACGGGCAACACACCAGTGTGGGTGCCCGTTGTTAAGCTTGAGTTCTGGCCAGGAGGATCACAACGGCCAATTGGCCGCTGTTGTTGGCCGGTGTTGAGCTCTTGTCTGGTTTTTGGGGATCACAACGGGGTGTTGGCCGTTGTTGATGCCCGTTGTTGATCTCCGAGACTTAACCAATTCTCCTGTTTTTCTGCATCTTTTGCTCCTTTTGATCCTTTCGCTCAGTTCTTCGATCGAGTCCTTCTCTCACCTGAAATGGCCAATGATATGCAATATGCAACCTATAGGACTCTAAAATGATCAATAAACTAATGCAAAACGAATGAAAACGGAATGATAAAACCGTCTAAAATCACACACATCAAAGAGCAGGGGCAGCGTGAAACAGTCCAGGTGCTTCAACGCGATGAAGTTGTGTTGGTACGGCATGAAGGAATTAGTCAAGTTTAGCGTGAAGCTCGTCAACTGCCTTTCGGAAACGGGTATCGTGACTCAGACAGGGTTCACGGAAGGGGTCGTCGAAGACGGAGCCATAGTGACTTTCGCTCGTTGTCAAGTTTTCGATTAGTGTGAACCCTTGAGGTATAGTCAGTTAAAGGAAACATCTGTGACCAGCAGTGTCAAGAACTGAACGACGGCGTATCAGAAGGCCACGATAAAATGTGCTCAGGAGGTTGGCTTATGAAAATCCATGATGCGGGCATTGGGAAGTGTACTCACGCAAACGTTCCTATGCATCGCTCATAGATTCAGTAGGGATCTGGCAAAATCTAGAAATGGCTTTGCGAAGTTTGGCAGTCTTGGTGGGAGAGAAGAACTTAAATAAGAAGGCCCTCTTGCAAACTGCTCATGTGACAATGAAATTCTTAGCAAGCATCTTCGGATGCACATTCGGATGTTTCATCCACAATGCGTGAAAGATTGTTTGAAATTGGGACGGTTGTACGAGACATCACATCCACAAAAGAAACAATATGTGTCGTGGAATGCTTCGAAAAGTACGCAGAAAGCTTTGGTACCATTTAGGAAAGAAACGGAAGGAGAGAAGCCACAATTTCAACAAAAGAAATTTTCTGACGAAGGAAGAAATGACTAAACGCAGAGCAAAGGGGTTATGATATCATTGTGATGAAAAATACACTTCAGAGCATTACAAGGTGCACAAGAAGACACAACTATATTGGCTGGAAATGGATGAAGGGGTATAGCAAGAAGAAGAATCGGATGATGAAGAGATCACTCCAGAGGGTGTCATTGCTCAGATTTCAGTTAATGCGATTGCAGGGATATCCGATTACAGTACGATGAGGGAGAAGGGCTTGTATATGAAGAAATCTCTGTTCTTTTTGATAGATTCGGGGAGTACACACAACTTTTTGGACTCACGAGTCGTAACTAAATTGGGTTGCACTCTACTTGATGGTCATAAGGAAAAAGTGTGAGTTGTTGATGGTAGTAAATTGACAGTAGAAGCAACAAAGGAGGAATTTCCTTGGGAGTTTCAGGATGCAACATTTGGAGCAAATTTCATGGTTATTCCATTGTAAGATTGTGACGTGGTATTTGGAGTGCAATGGTTACAAACTTTGGGACATGGTACTTTAATAAGCTCACAAAGAAGTTAGGGTGGGAATGAAGAAGATTGTGTTGAGAGGTATTCATTTGGGGTATGTTCGAACTATGAAGGCTGAGAGGGTGAACAAATTAACAGAAGGAATAGAGTTATCGATGATGTATCTCATAACTGATAAGGGAAAGGCAGATGCAGAGATATGGGAAATGACTGCAGAAGGAAACGATCAAGTTCATCCTAAAATTGGGGCGGTGTTAACAGAGTTTGAGGATATTTTTGTGGAACCTGTGAATTTGCCACCATTTCGTCAATATCATGATCATAAGCTACATATGTTGGAAGGGGCGAATCCGGTTAACTTGAGGCCTTACAGATATACGGTAGCACAAAATAATGAGATAGACAGTATGGTGAAGTCTATGTTGGAGAAAGGCACAATGCAACCTAGTTCGAGTGCATTTTCTTCACTTGTGGTATTAGTCAAGAAGAAGGATGGTTCATGGCGACTTTGTGTGGATTATAGGGGATTGAATACTCTGACTGTGAAGAATCGGTTTTCGATCTCACTGATTGCATATTTGATGGATGAGTTAGGCGGTGCATAAGTGTTCTCCAAGATCGACCTTCGTGCAGGATATCATCAGGTCCGAATGGCTCCTTCTGATATTCATAATACAACTTTTAAGACTCATGTTGGCCATTATGAGTATAGAGTGATGTCGTTTTGTTTGACCAATGCTCCAACTACATTTCAAGGATTGATGAACGATGTATTCAAGGAGTTTTCTGCAGAAATTTTTGTTGATATTCGTTGATGATATACTCATCTACAGTAAGACAATCGACTTGCATAAGAAAATTTAAAAGCTGTCTTTCACTTGATGAGATCACATAAGTTGTTTGCTAAACGAGAGAAATGTGATTTTGGGACGGCGAGAGTAGAGTACCTCGACCATTTCATCAAAAAAGCAGGAGTCTATATATATATTGATCCTGCTAAGGTTAATGTTGTGCAAGTGTGGCATGTGCCAGTTAATCTGAAGCAAATCTGAGGGTTTTTGGGACTGGCAAACTATTATCAAAGATTTGTGAGAGGGTTTGGAACTATTGCGAAGCCTTTAACTATGTTGACGAAGAAAGAGGCTTTCTTATGGGGATCTTAAGCACAACTGGCTTTTGAAGAATTGATGCAAGCCTTGTGCATAGCACCAGTGTTAGCTCTCCCATGATTTGATAGAGAGTTTGTGGTTGAAACAGATGCGAGTGGTGGTGGTATAGGAGTTGTATTGATGCAAGATGGCCACCCATTGGCTTTCATTAGTAGACATTTGCAGGGGAAGTAGTTGTCTCTATCGATCTATGAAAAAGAGTTATTGGCAGTGGTCTTTGCTGTATAGAAATGGCGACACTACCTGTTACACGGACATTTTCTCATAAAAATGATCAACGGAGCTTGAAATACATGTTGGAGCAAAGATTAAACACCCTTATCCAACAACCATGGCTGCCAAAACTACTGGAATTTGACTACGAGATCCAGTACAAGGAGGGCAAAGAGAATCTCGCGGCTAACGCATTGTCAAGGGTTGATGGGTCAGAAGTGTTGCATATGGCACTGTCAGTTCTCGAAAATGATATCTTGCCAACTATTTAGGAAGGTTATGAGACGGATATAGCCTTGAAGGCAATGATCGAAGATTTACAACAGACGCCAACCACACATAAACAATTCTCATGGTCTCGTGGGATTTTGCGTCGGAAAGGCAGAATTGTGGTGCCTGCAAGTCCTAGTATATGATCGTAGATAATGGAATGGTTACACAACTCTGGTGTAGGAGGTTTTAGGAAGGGATGCTACAAACCAGAGAACTAGGAGCATCTTCTATTGGAGAGGTATGACGAAGGATGTTGCGGGCTATATACGAAGTTGTGATATATGCCAAGGATACAAATATGATATGACAGCCTCTCCTGGCCTTTTACAACCTTTACCAATTCCATCAGCAGTTTGGAGTGATATCTCCATGGACTTTATCGAAGGGTTGCCATTGTCGTTTGGTAAGTCGGTAATATTGGTAGTAGTCGATCGTTTAACGAAAGCAACACATTTTATGGCGTTGAGTCATCCCTATACTGTTGTATTTGTGGCTCAAACGTTCTTAGATAACGTGTCAAACTTCTAACTGTCCAAGCTCAATAGGAAGTGATAGAGACAGTGTCTTCTTGAGTGAATTTCGGAAAGAGTTCTTTTCACTGCAAGGCACGTCATTGAACTACTCATCGGCTTATCACCCACAAAGTGACAAACAAACATAAGTGGTGAACTAATGTGTCGAAATCTATCTTCGATGTATGTGTAGCGACAGACCCTTCTTGTGGAGTAGATGGCTGCCATTAGCTGAGTATTGGCACAACATCAGTTTTCACACGGCCACAAGAATGACGCCTTTCGAGGCAGTGTATGGCTAGCAACCACCACATCACTTGCCTTACATACCTGGGGAGTCAAAGGTAGCAGTGGTCGCTCGGAGCTTGCAGGAACATGAAAACATGTTGTTGATATTACGTTTTCACCTGCAGAGAGCTCAACACCGAATAGAGCAGGTCATAAATTGGAGAATATCTGATCGTGTTTTCAAAATTGGGGATCTCGTATATGTCAAGTTGCAGCCATATAGACAGGGGTCGGTGGTGCTGAGGACTAATCAAAATATGTCCCCTAAGTATTATGGCCTTTATAAAGTGACTGATACATATTGAAAGGTGGCATATCGGCTCGAATTACCGCCCAATACCAGAGTGCATCTCGTATTTCGTGTTTCTCTACTGAAGTTTAGAGTGGGAGATGCTTCAGTTAGCCGTGACTGTCCTGCAGAAGTGGATGATGTTTAGCACAAAGAATCAGAGAGAGTGTTGCAAAGACGGATGGTGCAAAGACAGGGAAGGCTGTGACAAAAAGTTGTTGATCAAATGGACTAATATAGAACTCTGAAGCCACATGGGAATACTTCTTTGACTTGTTGAAGAGATTTCTAGAGTTCCAACCGTGAAGTCCCGATTGTTCGGAAGGAGAGGATTTGATACAGTTTGTAATCAGAATAAAAGAGGGACACATGTAACACGAGGATTGGAAGTAAATGAAGCATAACAACATTAATAGACGATTGAAGGAAGAAAGATCAACGACTGAGATAAGTAACAAGAATAACAGATTTCTCAGCTTAAAAAAAAAACAGAGTTGTAGCTCATTTCTCATTATGGAAAAAGTTGCGGTTGTTTCTTTTTGAGATTTCTCTGTAATCATTCGTCATCCTTTTCACTGGATTTACTTTGAATTCGTGAAAGGTGAATGAGAATTTGTTGTTTTCAAGAACATTGAATTCTCTTCTATTCAATCGGTTCGGTGTGTGAAATTGATTTTGTGTTCAAACTGTATCAAAATCGCACCGCTTGTCGCACTTTCTAGAGAGTTTTTTTCCAAACTATAATCCGCAATATTCTCTGACTTTTCATGTCTTCATAAACGAATTACAATGATGAAACAAATAACTTTCATTTTGGTATTTGGGTATAAAACCCGTACAAAGAATATAACGTACAATCGAGCATTGAGTCATTGGCAAATGTAACTTTCATTCCTTTACGATTTACAATTCTAAAGCGTTTACTTATATTTTCAAGTTTGGAATCCAAAACCACATTTCTATGGATCAATGCAAAAGAGAAATATACAGGAACCCTTTTTTCATTGTTGTATATACAAGAAAAACCCTCAACATAATGATACTGGCATTTGTTTTTTTTATACACATGAAAGAATATTAGCAAAGAACCCCCAAAAAAATCCCCAAGATATAAAGAGAAGAAAAAAAGGAAATCAAAATTGATGACAAAAAAAAAAAAAGAAATCAAAATTTTAACATAGAGAAAGAAAAGCAACTGGTTCAAGTCAATCATAGACTACCTCCTCCATTAACAACAAACCTGTATTATTTATTACTCTGATCACTCCGATTTCGGACTCTCCCTTATGTCTCTCAGAAGATCTTGCAGCTCGGGGAATACTGTTCGAAGTAGCAGCTCCAGGATTGCAAATGTTAGTTGCTTTATGCATACATTTGACTGTACGTTTGATGGTTTTTTTGGGTCAATGGATGATGCAACACAAACCTGATTAAACCAACTTAAGTGTGACAACAGAAGAAGAAGACAAACCTGAGTGAAATAGAAGATGTCTCTCGCGCATCTCCTGTACTGCTTGTGTCCTACTAAGCTGACTAAGGCTGTTGGGGCTCCATCTGATCAAACACCAAAAAAAGGATTGTTGCTTTCCAGTGAGATTAAAACTAACCCGATACATGTTAAGTTGAGGGAGGGAGGGAGCCTTGAGATACTTACCGAAAAGGAATTTCTTAATTTCACTAGATCTACGTGCAGCCTCAAGTTGCTGCTCAAAGGAATTAGGTTTAGTCACTTTCATGCCACCAAGTTGGCCTGCCATTTGGAATGTTTTTTCACTAAGGTCGGTCTCAGATGCCTCTTGATTGTCATTCAATCTGGTAAAGAATACACCATTTGGCCAAAGAAGCTGGAGAACAATTAAAACAAGATTGTAAGCAACAGAGACAACTCCATCAGTAGTGTTTAAAAGATGATGATTGGGTCTCTAACTCTAAGAGGACAGAAGCAGATTAAGATCGACTTCTGAACAAGAAGAGGGAACAACACTCAATTCTTACATCTTGAGCCCAACGAATTCCTTGAGCAACTGTGTCTTCATTTCGCAGCCAACAAACCTCCCTCAGGAGCAAGTCATCAACAGCATCTTCCATAACTAACTGTAATATTTGCTTCGATATCCAGAAAACTTGCCTCCTGTAACAGCACATATTTAATATTTTTCAAAAACGCCACGTGAAACAAGAGTTAGTCAAATGGAATCGCATGAATTATGAGTTATGACTAATTAATCAGAATGAATAATTTTTTTTTGTCTCACCTCAACCAACCTCTTCTATTTAACTGAAAAACTTTATCAACTAAGTTCAGAATTGGTACACTGACATTGGGCGGCATCCACTGTAATGAAAAGCCAGAGGATAAGTATGAAGTTCTGCAAAATTAGAAGATGCCAAAAGAGTAGACTAACAACTTAAAATCTCTTTGGTGATATGTCTCATTTAAGCATAGTTCAATTTCAAGTACATCAAAGACATCTGGTGCCTTCGTGAAAAAAATTATGACATGAAGTTGCAGAAGCCAAATGATACACTCATCAGATCGCTTGATGGCATCCAGTAAAACTCTAGTTTGTTCAAGGGAGACTAAAGGGACATTTATGATGTACCTCTGGAGGCATGCCAGTAGGATTGTATATCAAAGGCATTGATGGATCGATGGGACCCCCTAGCTGCAAATCACTGGACCCCCTAACTTCAGATTTTCCCTTTAAGTCATTATCCATCTCCAGGGGTGAATCCTCAGGCTCTCCAAGACGTCTAACAAGTCTAGGAGGGAAATTTTTAGAGTCCAACTCATTATCTGAGTGCCATCCATTAGCTTCAGAATCAAGTCCAGCTTCCCCTTGGGTGCTCTCTCCAAGCTTGTCAATGTCATCAGCATCAGATATGCTGCTGTTCATTGACTCCGTTGTAGCTTCTCTAGAAAGGTGAGTGTTTATATCATGTACACTCCAGGTGAGGTGGCGTGCAGGAGAATTGTCATTTTCTTCAATTGGAGATCCTACAACCTTGCGCATTAGGCCATCTGAAACCCCTTTAAATTGGCGTACAATGTCGTCCATAGCATCATCAACATTAACTGCTCAGTTCCAAGAGAGAAAATTCATTAAAATGGAAAAGTAAGCAAACACATACAAGACAGCTACATGTTACCAAAACAGTAAGATACCTGCAAGAGTTTTGATCACTGATGATGAATTTCCAGAAGAATAATTCTACAGAAGGAAAACGACAATCATTAGAAGGCAATGAAAATTTGCAGTGGCACTTAATCAGCTTCGTACTTTTGAGGACATGCTTAGAAAATCCCAAACTTCATGCTGTTCAGCAACATTGGCTATAGACAAGAGATCCTGTAGAGAGGAAAAACTGCACTAATAAGAGAAATGTTGATGGTAGATACGTTTTCAAAGTTGCTAAGGGACTAAATAATACTTGTAGAAACTTATCAAGCTGAATACAGCGGCGATGAACAAAAGTATCTTCAGTGCTTGATGAGAATATGCGCTTCGGGGGCAACTGCAAATTGTAGTTCGGAATTTCTTTGAGTTGACGATGCAATCGCTCAAAATTACTGTATCTGGAAGAAAGAAAACAAATATTTTACCATCAAGTAGCATCAATATTGCAATTTTTATGAAGAAAAGCAGTATCCAAAGCTATAAACATGTGTAACGAGACACTAATATGATGAGAAAATAAGCTCATATCACTGCAATATTACCTTCTCTTAACAAACCAAGTTTTACTTTCCGTATCTGTCACCGCAATAGAATAGACTGCAAATGATTTTGATGCCAGTTTCTCAAAATAAGCTCCAAGAACCTGCAGCCACACAGACATAGTGAGCTTGAGTGAACAGCATAATAAATGGCGAAACACATACAAAAACTGGTTGTTCAAGTGTATGTCTGTCACATGAAATCAAGAAACTGTGAATTGGATATCAAAATCCAATAGTAGCTTACCCGACATTTGAGCTTTATGCAATGCTGACTCTCTTTGTGAAGAACAATGTTGGGGGGTTTATTGTCACATCTATAATTTTCATTGTGCTTGATAAAATCAGTGGTGTAGAATTCGTTGATAAGAGGCTCCTCACCGAGTCCTAACAATGCCATCCTTGTTTCATGATTCATGTTTAGATCTGAGGTACTATTGGATCTCTTAAGCCTATTTCTATTTCCATCAGAAGGAGATTCGTTTGTAACATCAACCTCATATATGTTGCGTCCTTCTTCAAATGAAGCTGACTTGCTAAGATCCTCATCCATTTTCGCTCCTGTTTGATTACCAACGCTTCCTTTAGAGTGAAGTTTTGCCACTGCTTTTTCTTCTGTTCCGGTAGAAGTCTCAGATATGGAGCTATAATTGTTCTGTTTGGTCTCCATTGAACCACTAACCAAGGATCCCTTCTTCTTTAGAGATTTTTTGTACTCTTTCTTTTTGTAATTTCTTCCTTTGGTCCACATGTTTTCAAGGTTTTCGGGCGTAAGAACCTCTGTTCTCCTTTGGGTTGCAACATCTAGCATCCGAGCCCAATCGGCAGAGTGTTGGTGAAGTGGCAGTTCTGGGAATCTTTCGGGTTCTGTGAATGGTGTTTTCTTTTCGTTAACTTTAGTCAAACTCATACTTTTTGTTTGATTATCGAAGGCTGACGATGAGGTAGACTTAACAATCTGTTCTTCTCCCCCAAACTGCTCAAAGTTTCCCGCTTTAATAATATTGATAATAACCTCCATCACCTCATTGATACGCCTGAGAAAGAATCAAAAGTTAACGAAAACTGAAGTCAGATATATATCTGCAGTCATTCTTCTTGTGAATTTGATCTCACCAATTGAAACACTGAAACCATAAAGTGGTTGAGAACTTACTCAGGGCAAGCTAAATTCAAAAGTGGTTGAATTACTAAGCAAGTAACAATCTCTCTAGCTATCGTTCGAACAAGAGGGCACTGAACTTCTCGTGGCCTAAGAACCACAGATAATATACCAGCTACTAATTTCTGAAGAACCTGTTAGATAAACAAAAGGCACATTGTGTTAAGTAACCAAATTAAGATAGATACTGAAAAAGGTTGTGTAATTTTCATTTGAACTATCCGTCACACCTTGTACTCACTCTCAGGTGATATGAGTGCAGGATAGAGTTCCCCTGAAGCCATAAGATGGTATTTTAATCTCTCATCTCTCTCTTCAGATGACAATGTCTTCATAACATCAGTACCTATAGCAGCATGGCTTCTTCTAAATATTTCTAAATGTTCACCTATCATATCCACTATATCCCTGCACACACGCACGCATAGACGTTTTAACTGCCAAAGCAATATCGATGTAAGAGAAGAGGATTAATGGAAGGTACCTGGTTAGCAAGTCAACGATATTGATCTCTTTTACTCTCACTGAAATTTCACCAAGAGCATCCATGATGACTCCACGGATCAGTTCAGGTGCCTCTTTATCTGGTGTGACCAAAGAGTACCACAAATTAACCACGAAATCATCAAGGATCTTGTCAATAAAATCATTTATCGCAGCTTCAACTACAGGAGAATCGATTTTCTTCTTCCACTTTGGAGGAGGTGGGATAGTAGAAAGACGTGCATCATTCAAAGATAACTGCTTCTTCTCGAGATAAGATAATTGGCTTTGTCTTCGATTTGGTATAACTTTCCATCTAAACTCAATTTGATTGAAAAGAATCCGTAGACCAGCAAGAATGAGAATCGCCATTGGTAAATTCATCCACATAGACTTACTTGTATCTGCATCAGAACACACACACCCCAACAAATCCAAATATTAGTCCAACAAAAAAACATGATGTAAATAGCAACATCTAAGACACAAAGCAACATCATAAAATGAAAGCTTTGACTCCAAATAAAGAAAACAAGAACACTTCGAAATCGCCTAAATGGAGTTGGTTCAGCGGTGTTGTAGCGGAGGTGGCATGGAGTAGTCTCTGGCTGGTTCCGTGAGTGGTCTTGCTTGTCCGAGTTTTGGTCCGCGTGGTATGTTAGGGTCGGGTTGGGTTGTCGTTCTCAGTTGTTAGCATAGTATTAGCCTGATTTTGGAATCGTCCTTTCTGTCTCTAACCTTTTAGCTCGACGGTTGTCCGGGGTGTAAGGTTAGTGTGGTGAGAGGCTTTTCTCCGTTTTTCGATCGGTTTAGACGTCTAAGCGGAGTTTTTCGTGCCAAGGAAAGTCTGATTCAAAACTATCAATCATCCGAGTTTTAGGGATCAGATGTTTCAGCTACCGTTGCTCGTGAATCTTCTCGCTCTGTAATTCGGGTGGAAGTTGTTCTATTAACCTTAGGTGTTCGTGGCTCTTTTAATAAACGGCATAAAAAAAGTCGATCCTCTTTCTCAAAGCGCATTTCATCCCTTACCATTATCAAACTTGAATTTCAAGATTAGAACTTGATCGAAACAAAGAAATCAAGAACAAAGAGGTTTCTTCTAACGTCTTAGGTTTAGTGTCATTTTCGTGAAGTGAATATAACATAACAAATCGATCAGAGGAAAAACACAAAAACGTGTAATTTCGCAGCTTTCCACAACAATTCAAACTAGAATTCCAACGAAAAAGTGACGAGAAAATGAGAAAATTATGGAATTTGTAATTTCGAAACAAAAAATAACAGAAAAGAATGAAAATTGACATACGGGTGAAGAAGTAAGTGAGGGAGAAGATGCATAATCCCCACCAAACGGTTCGTATTTTAGCTTCTTCGATTAGATCCTGTATAGTATCCATCATCTTCATCGTCGAAAAAGGAAACAAAAAGGGCCGAAATTGGTAACTAATTCAAAATCATCAAGTAATTGGATAAGATGAAGATCGTTGAGATTTTAAATCATTCAGTAGTAACAATCAATCATGGTGAGTTCCTTCAATTCCTCTGTTCTTTTTTTTTAACAAGACTGCGAATACGATTGATCTGGGACATAGTAACGACAAGAATATGATGTCGTACGTTCCTCGAGATGCCCACTTCGACAATTTGGCTTTTCATATTTTTATGTACTTTGATTGAATATTTTTTGGTGGACAGTCTGAGAATTTCATTAATCAAAAGATTGCAATACCTGACAGTTTAGCAGACAATGACATAAAACAATTTTTTTGAAAAATATGCTAAAATTCTTTATAGGTATAATTATAAAAAAGTGTAATAGAAAACAGGTTAAGCTCGGGTTTCAATGTCTCTTGAACCTTGCTTCCAAAGGATATAGCTGATTTATCCAGGTTAATCACTTGTCCAGTTGCCATACCATATAAGTTTGAGGTCGCTTGCAAAGCAGCACATTGTTGCACAGAGGCCTTGCATATGAACAAGCAGTCATCCACGAACAGCAAATGGTTGATGGAAGGACATGCGGATGAGAATTGAATCCCTTGGATCTCACCATTCATTTCGGCTTTTATCAAATGATGGGATAACCCCCCTCCATGCAAAGAACAAAGAGAAAGGGTGATAATGGATCACCTTGTCTCAAACCTCGATACGACTTAATTAATCCATGTGATTGGTCATTGATCAGAACCGAAGACGTGGCTGACGAGATGCAGAACATGACCCATCGAATCCACTTTTCATGAAATCTCAAGGCTCAAAGTAACTCTTCCACATATGCTCACTCCGCCCTGTCGTAAGCTTTGGACATATCCAATTTGACCGCCAAAAACTTCTTTGAAACTCTTGGGTGTGTCCGCAAAGCATGAACGATTTCGCGAGCAATGAGTATGTTATCAGATATCAATCTCTCTGACACGAAAGCTGATTGGAAGGGCGACACAATTTCCACTAGAAATGGTTGCAACCATTTAACCACATGATCTTCGAGACAATCTTAAACAAAACCGAACATAAACTGATGGGTCTAAGATTCTTCATGGTAATCGGAATGTCTATCTTTGGCAGCAAGCATAATTGTGTATAATTCCATTCGATTGAAGGCTGAAGATTTTCAATTTTTAGGGTTAGTGTTTTTTGGGTTATTGGTTCTGGGCTTTGGCTTGGGCCTTTAGCTTTGGGTCTTTTCTTTTAATTATTGGATTTTTGATTGAGCTGATCTCGGTTTGTAATTGGAGTGGGCCGAGTGGGCCTTTATTTTAATAAAGAAGCCTTTATATAAAAAAAAGAAAAAAAGAAAAATAAAAAAAGAAGAACCAACCCACTTCCTTAATCACTTGATCTTTGATGACTTCCAATAAAAAAAGAAGAACCCAATAATGTTGAAAAAAGTGTCCCGTCATGCTATATAGAGGGTTTTATGTCGAAAACTGCCTCTTTTATTTTATGAGTTGTTCATATTATTAGTAACTTTTGTCTAAAAGCCTAGAAAGAATTCCCTGAAATTTGATGGGTTCGTTGATTTGAACAGCTCGGAGAAATAGTTAACAGCCACATTCGCCTTGGATGCTTCCGTTCGATGTACAATAGCCTGATCATCTCGGAGAGATTCTAAATAATTTCGGGACCTACTACCTTTAATTGAGTCGTGGAAATATCTCGAGTTATGGTCACCTGCACTTAACCATTTTTCTCTGCATTTTTTCTCCAAAACTGCTCCTCTTCTCAATATAAGTTCATAATTTCTCTCTTGATCAGAAAAAACCTTTTCTCTGTTGGGAAACAGAGCGGATTCTTCCATTTTCAAGGCATGATTACACTCCACTAATATGTGTTGGTCTGGTTTCTACGAGTCCATAAGCATAATGTCTTACGACACTCTTTTAATCCCTCAGTAATCGACCCCCTTGTTGAGACCAAGTTACGGTTCCAAGTTTGTGCAATCTCTACTCTCACTTCCTCTTTGAACTCTTTTTAGATCTGAGGGATATTTCCCGCCAATTTTCAAAATTAAGGGTTTTCAAACCCAATTTCGACAAAAAATTCCTAATATACAGCTCGTTCCGAAAATCATTGCAACTTCGGTGTGTTTGAATTGTATGGCAATCTAACGCTTGCGGATACACTTGATATCGCAATTAAGATGACTCTAGCAATACCCTTGGAAGATATATTACCCAAAACAAAATCATATTTAAATATTAATTATATTTATTATTAGGTAAATTAATTTCTTAATTCGATAAATATTTTATTTAATTTTAGATATTTACAAATATTATCATGTAGTTTCGAATATTTTTGTATATATTAAGATATTTTTAGGTGTATTTCAAATACATTTTTTTTATCTTAGTGGAGATTTTTGGATATTTTAATCGAAGTGATCTACACATTCTTTTGTTGTCACTAGGATGAAAACCCGCGCGTTCCGCGCGCAACAGAGAGAACGTATTAAACAATTTTATTATTTTAAACATACCGAATATGAAAATGTTTTGAACAAATACAGCTACAAATACTTATACTGTGTTTAATAAATATTATGGTTTAAACAAGTAGTTTGAAACGTAATCAACAGTTAAGAGATATAAATTTTTAAATAATTAAAATAAAATATAATCGTCACTAACTATTTTTTCTTGTTCTTTCAAACTCTTTTGAAGATTGATGGTGTATCATCAATATCATCAACGTTTTCATTATTCTCACATTTAAAAATTTTTTTTTGGCTATTTTCTTTTTTTTGGTTGAATATTTTTACATAAGGTTTCAATGAGGTAGTCTTTTAAATGAGTCCTTTTTTGGAATTGTCACCACTGCATCATCATTTTTATTCCTTGCTCCTCACTTAGATTATCAGTTGCTTGTTTAACATTATACTGTATATATTAATAAAATTTAGATTATTAGAATATTTACTACAACATATAAACATTCAACACTACCACAATTGGTTTAATTGTTAACAATATTAGTGGTGAAACTATATAAAATAGGTAATAGTTGTAAATTAAGATTAATTGTTAAAGATTTTTCAACAAGTAATTTCGAAAGTTGTTTAATAATTATTTTTCTGATAAAATGTTGAAAGTTTACTCCTGAATTATTGGTTAATGTTTTATTGTATTCTAATTTAATGTTCCACAAAGTATATTTTAAAATATCTAAACCTATATATTACGTGAATGCTATTTTAATTTTTAATAAATATTTAATA
>OVAU01001458.1:1302-14822 GCA_900406315.1 Biscutella laevigata subsp. laevigata
ACTTGTCATTGTATCTATACTAACGTGGATGCAACTTGGCAGTCACCGTCGGGTCATGGATTGGTGGTCCTTTGCAGTGCTNAACGTGGATGCAACTTGACAGTCACCGTCGGGTCATGGATTGGTGGTCCTTTGCAGTGCTTTCGAGTTCTGATTGCCTTGTTGCAGAGCTCATCGATGCTTTCTTAACTTCTTTTCCCCGTCGTTAGCATCGCCGACCTGGCTGAACCTTTTCCCTTTCGTCCTTTTGCACTTTCGGCGTTTTTGCCTTTTGTAGATAGCTCAATCGGCCTTCAGGCTTTTGTAATCTGTCGACTTCTCTAAATAAAGCACTCATTTCTTATGTCACATCATCGTCTGCCGTGTATTATAATTAATCCAACGGCCGTGAAGAGTAACAAAATCAGCCATAATCTATAACACAAGTCAGCCGGAAAGAATAACTAGTTGTGATCGAACGGCTGTGAATCCGTAAGTCCATAACTCAGCCGTGATCAAACGAGTTCAGCCAAAACTAAACCAGAACTAAGCAAAACATACAATGTCACTCAAACCATTTTTAAAACATAAGTTAGCCGTTTAAGACAAATTTTATAATCCGTATTTAGTCTTGAATATAGCCAGCCTTTAAGTGGCCGTATAACTCATTGAAACCCTAAGCTATATAAGCCAGTCTTTTAGACGCTTTTTTACTCTCAAACCGAATGTAAATAATATTAAAAGTGTTATTAAAGATCCTCTTTTCAATCCTGGGTGAGTATTAATGAAATGACAAGTTGAGAATTGATAATGCTATTGGAGATGTAAGTTGATTAATCATATGGATCGTATATTTGAAGAATGCCATCGAGATGTATGTTGATCCCCTTGCAATTACTTTAGACCTTACATGTATATCACATATTTGGATTAATCATAGGTGACCATATATTAGAACAATATCAGATCAAATGTTGAGATTGAATCCACTTTATTGAATGGAATTTACGAGTTGAGAATTGATAATGATATTGGAGATGTAAGTTGAATAATGCTATCGAGATGTATGTTGTTCCTCTTCTGATTACTCTAGACCTCACATGTAGATCACATATTTGGATTAATCATAGGTGATTATATATTCGAATATCAGATCAAATGTTGTCTAATTCATGGTAAATTGTATATTTGAATACCAGATCAAATATTTGAATATATGATCAAATATACTAATATTAATGAAACTATCAACAAACAGAGATTAAACAATAACTAGGATCACAATTTATTTAATTTTTGGCCTTTGATAAAATTAGACCTAATGGTCCACACTACCCACTCCCTAATTGGCTAATCCACTTGCACTCAGATCATCATCGTCCGCCGTGTATTATACTCAATCCAGCTGATAGGATTAAATCGTAATAATAGAATAATATTACTACGCAGCTATCACACATCTATGATGTCTCATTAGGCCGCTACGATGTCATATCACGACGTAATATCGTCTTTTTACGTTACCAATTTAAGAGAACGGGTCGGCTCTGTTGTCATCGGATCCACAGAAACGCTGTCGTTTCGGTGAACCGTAAATCCATAACTAAGCAAAACATACAACGTCGCTCAAGCATATTTAGAACATAAGTCATCTGTGTAAGACAAACTTTATAATCCGTAACACGTCTTTAATATAAGCCAGCCTTTTAGTGGTCGTATAACTCACTGAAATCCTAAATTATATACGCCAGCCGTTTAGTGGCCATACAGGTCAGCCATACCTCGAACACGCTTTAAAACTCTCAGATTGAATGTAATTAATTAGAGTAATGTGTTAATTAAGATCCTCTTTTCAACTGCAAGCAAGGATTAAAGAAATGATTGAATCCACTTTATTGAATTTACAAGTTCAGAATTGATAATGCTATGGAGATGTGAGTTGAATAATGCTATGAAGATGTGAGTTGAATAATGCTATTGAGATGTATGTTGTTCCTCTTCTGATTACTCTAGACCTCACATATTTGGATCACATATTTGGATTAATCATGGGTGAATTATAAATTCGAGTATCATCAGATCAAATGTTGTCTAGTTCATGGTAAATCGTATATTTGAATATCAGATCAAAAATATCTGAATATATGATCAAATATACGAATATTAATGAAACTATCAACAAATAGAGATTAAACAATAACTAGGATCACAGTTTATTTATTTTTGGCCGTTGATAAGATTAGATCTAATGGTTTAGGGTTTTGTTGTTGATAAGATTAGTTATAATGGTCCAATATCCGCTATACTCTTAACAATATTTTTACATTAACATCATACCGTAAATAATACCCAGAATCCTTTTCATACTTAAATGGTTTTCACACGAAATAGTTTTTCTCCCAGAACCTACACAACATTGGATACTCAATAAGGATCATTAGATCTTCTGTCGTTCATTATAATGAATCTAACGGTAATATTATTCCAGTCTTTAATTCACGTTCCTCTTTGTCTTCTCTCTCTTCCTCTTCGTATTAAAGGGAAATGCGTTTCTTCACGGTAAGATGAGCAAAATCCTCACTCTCATTCTGGACCATTTCTTCCCTAGACTCTTTCTCGTGTATTTTCTTTGGCATTCTCGCCCTACTTTCAAAAAGGCTTTATCATGGAGTCTGATAGTGACATCTCCTATATACTCATCGAAGACCATCGTCTTGTCATTGTATCTTTACTGATCGACGGTTTTGTGTTTCTTTATGGAGCTCTAAATGATAATCTTGTGCCTAACATGGTTGCGGTGGAGACTGTTGAACAACAACCAGGTAATTTTCTGCATCTTCATTTTTTGAAGCTGTATAATAAATCAATCATTTATGAGGTTTGAGTTCGCAGGGAAAATCCACGACAACACAAAACATCCATGCTACAAATCATGGTAAATCGTTTATTTGATCAAATGGTGTCTAGGTCATGGTAAATCATATATTTGATCAAATGTTGTCTAGAACCCCTCTTCCTCGAGAGTTTGGCAGGCGTTCGTTCAGGAATAATACCCATCTTACAGGTATTCCTCACCGTTCTTCTCAGTTGGAGCATCTCCTGGAGCAGAAGCAGAACCCTCTTTTTTTATGTTCGCGTGTTTTGGGCGTTTGTCCTTTGTGTAGATCGTTCGATCGGCATTTGATCCTTTGTAATATGTCTAGTTGTCTTAATGATATATCATTTCTATGTATTTGTTTCAAGAGACACATCGTTTGAACACACATCGACGTAATATAGCAACAAGTCACCCATTAAAGAAACATCATTATCCATTATCTGTAAATCATCCGTATAAGACGAACACAGACATATTATATTCATAAATCAGACAACGACATTAACTCAGCCAAAATTGAGAAGCTTCTCAGCCGTAATGAATCCATTAATCAGCCATCATTCAAACCACAAGTCATCTGTAATTAATCCATGAATCAACGATTATTAAAATAAGACATGGTTAAACACTTACTCAGCTGTCAATAACAACACACACGCATTGACATAAGAGAATACCATGAATAATACGAACACTCTATAATAAAATATTAAAATATTAAGACATTAACCCTATACCTCCTACACGATGTATAATATCACAAGTTGAGCTGTCTTATCACGCAAATATGATGTTCTATTAGGCAGTTATGATGTCGTAGAAGGAGGGAAGTGATATCTTTTTTTTTACGTTATATGTTACCGATGTAAGAGAACTGGTCGACACCAAAATCGAGTAAACATGGAACGCGGTATTTTCGAATTTCATATTCAAAGGCTGAGTTATATTGTTTTATTTTCGTCGTAGCTGAGATTTGTGATATAGTTAAACCAAAGTCAGCCGTATAGAATATTTGCCAACCCATAAGTCAGCCGTGAAGGAATACACCCATATTTACTTCATAATCCATGATTCCGAGGCTGAGTTCTCACTCAAAATCGTTTTCATACTAATTCGAATAAAATAATTTCTCCCATACCCTACTCACATGACAAAGGATAAGTTTATTCCAGTCATTTTCTCTTAATTAATTAATTTTGTTCTCTTTTTTTCATTTTGTGGTCCTCTTTCTCTTCTCTCGCTTCCTCTTTGTCTTAAAGGGACATGCGTTTCTTCACGGTAAGCGCAAGGAAATATTAATTCCGGAGCGTTTCTTCCCTATATTCTTTTTCTTGTCTTTTCTCTGGCCTTCTCGCCCTACTTTTAGAAGGGCTCTCTCATGGAGTCTGATGATGACATCTCTGACGTACTCGCCGAGGACCATCATCTTGTCATTGCATCCATAGTGACGTGGATTGGTGGGGAGGAGATTCTGTCAGGAACATAAACCGTGTCCAATCCATTGGTTCCTCTTCCTCTGGATTTCAGGAGGGAAATGAACAAAGGTAGGTGGTTTCGCACTGTACTCCTCAACTGGAGCACCTCNGAATACTCTCTTTGTTCATGTTTGCGTGTTTTGGGCGTTTGTGCCTTTTGTAGATCGTTCGATCGGCCTTCGAGCCTTTGTAATCTATCGACCTGTCGTAATAAATATATCATTTCTATCTCTTTGTTTCAATATCGAACGAACCTTAATTCCATGGGGTAGCAAAAGGAATCGCCCGACGAGTAACTCGGCCATAATCAAACATAACTCAACCATAATTCCATAAATCAACCGTTAGTAGTAACTCATTTGTATTACAACCAGAAGTCAGCTGGGATAGAAATGTTTTTTCCATATGCCGTAATTCAGTCGTACCAGAGTAAACATAAACACTAAAAATTAACATCAATCAGCCGTAGAAGACATCAAGGTAATCAGTAAATCAGCCTTCATAACAATTTCCCCCCCCTGCCCGAAAAAAACATTTTACCGCCAAAGCGATTTCTCCAAAAAACATATTGGATGTCGTTGATTATACTCAATCCAACGGATAAGATTATTCCACACTTTAAGTTATTTTTCTCTTTCTCTCTGTCTCAATAAATGGAGATGCGTTTCATGATTCATCTCGGTAAGCGTAACGAGATATTCATTCCAAAACGTTTCTTCCCCAGACTCTTTCTCTTGTCTTTTCTTTGGCCTTCTCGCACTACATTCAGAAGGGGTTGCTGATGGAGTCTGATACTGACATCTTCGACATACTCATCGAGGACCATCGTCTTTTCATTGTATCTTTACTGATCGACATTTACTTTGTCCGAAATACTTCCAAAGGGTTCGCTCGCCGCAGATTGACAGTGACCGTCAGGCCGTATTTTGGTGGTCGTCGTGCTTCTCAAACCGACGCAAGTCCTCTGCAAATGTAGCTTCGTTGCGATCGTAATAGAGAATGTCCTCGAATTAATAATTGTCCCATGTCGAAACGAGGATTCCAGCTGCAGAGTTCTTCAATACATCCATAACTCAGCTCGGTCACCAGAGCATCTGCTTTTTGTGCTTCCAGAATCTTCCCCTATTTATGTTTGTGTTTATTGCCGTTTGTGCCTTTTATAGATCGTTTGATCGCCTTCGAGCCTTTGTAATCTATCGACCCATCTTAATGAAATATCTTTTATAGTTCTTTGTTTCAATACCCAACAAACCTTAATTTCATGGGATAGCAAAAGAATCGCTCGAGAGTAACTTGGCCATTATCAATCCATCTTGTTTTCGACCATAACACATCCTTGACTTATCCATAAACCGCCATACAGAGTATCTCAGCCTATGTTCAGCCTATGGGGAGAAGTAAATCAGCCGTAATATAACCAGAAGCCAGATGTTAAAGAAAATCAGCCGTCGTACAACTCAACCGTTTTTAAAACATTTGCCAGCTGTTTAAGAAACAATTCTAATATGTAAATAGGCCGTTAAGAGCAACTCAGCCGTTAATAGTAATATGGTCTTCTAAGATGTCCTTTTGATGTCTTAGTTCGCAGCTAGTAAACCAAAAATAAATCATACCTCAGCCGTAATAAGAATATAAGTCAGCCGTAATAATTCCACAAGTTAGCCGCAGTTAAGAACACAAAATCATTTTTCTCAAAATTTCAACACATTGACATAAGAGAATACCCTGAATAATACCAACACTTTATGATAAAATATTAAAATATTAAGACATTAACCCCATACCGCCTAGATAACAAATAATATCACAAGTTGAGCTGTCTTATCACGCAGTTATGAAATCCTATACTATGCAGCTATTATGTCGTGACACGAGGGAAGTGATGTCTTTTTACGTTACCAATGTAAGAGAACGAGTCGGCACCAAAATCGAGTAAACATGGAACGCGGTATTTTCGAATTTCATATTCAAAGTCTGAGTTATATTGTTTTATTTTCGTCGTAGCTGAGGTTTGGGATATAGTTAAACCAGAATCTCCCGTATAGAATATTTTCCAACCCGTAAATCAAGTGTTAGAAGGATTATTGTTATAATTCATTTAATAAAATATACGATTTTTTAATAAGTATAAAAAATGTTGAATTTTGGTATAGAACTCAAAAATATAAAAAATACTTTTGCTATGAAAGAATTGATTTTAATAAGTTACGGCTGAAAAAATATTAATAATATTAATTAACAATAACTAAATACACCACACATATCTCTAATCTCAAAAGGAATAATCTTGTTCAACCAAAATTTGACATGTGGCAGCGTGGGGCCAAATTTAGAAGATTCATCATGTTGAATTAATTCAACACCAATTAATCCACATCATTTTCAACACCATTTGCAGCAATCCCATTGGAAGAGTTTCAACAGTTGAATGTGTTTTTAAACACACCATTGTACCACTAGCTCTAATTTTGTTCTCTTTTTTTATGTTCCTCTTCGTCTTCTCTCGCTTCCTTTCGTGTTAAAGGGACATGCGTTTCTTAACGGTAAACGCAACGGAATATACTCCTCCGTAAATCAGCGGTAATAAGGTATTAAGGTAACCACAGTAAACAAGAACTCAGTTGTTAAAGCAGAATT
This sequence comes from Biscutella laevigata subsp. laevigata, assembly GCA_900406315.1. Classification (NCBI taxonomy): domain Eukaryota; kingdom Viridiplantae; phylum Streptophyta; class Magnoliopsida; order Brassicales; family Brassicaceae; genus Biscutella; species Biscutella laevigata. Next base: position 8,272 of record OVAU01001458.1, read on the forward strand.
CTAATTTGTAATTCAGCCACATCGAAGAACTTCGAAAAGACCCACAAAGCTAATAAATGTTTTTCGATCTCAGATAAATTCCTTAAATTTAAAGGTGAATACGATTTAAGTTTGCAAACGATTTTGCATGAAAACTCAGTCTCAGCAATCAAGCAAATACCGGTGTGTTGCAATACACGGCTGATTTACGTGTTATCTGCCTTCTGGTGTAAAATAAAAACTATATAGCTTAGCCGTTAAATACGAAATTCGAAAATACTGCGTTCCATGTTTACCCGATTCTAGTGCCGACCGAATCTCTTACATCGGTGACGTAATTATGGATAAGTAAACTCCAGCCGGCTGATTTGTTGTTAATAACGGCTGAGTTATGATTGTATTACGGCTGAATTCGGTTAGATTATGCATGAGTTGTTGGGTATGCAAACAAAGGAATAGACGATTATAAAACAACTTTTAAACGGCTGATTTACGTATTAGAAGTTTGTATTACACGGTTGAGTTTTTTTCTTATAACGGTTGAGTTACTATTGACGTCTTATTCAAAGAAAACTATATTTTATATACCAGATGGCTAGTGTTTTAATTATGGCTGATTTATATATGGCTGAACTTCTGATTTTATTGCATATGAATTTAAGTGTAACAGATTGGACAAAACACATAATTAATCTTAAAAGAATTAACCGTAAATCAACTGAATACAAGAATTAAAGGAATGATATTTCATTAAGAAAAGTTGACGGATTACAAGGCTCGAAGGCCGATCTACTATCTATAAAAGGCACAAATGCCTTCTGGGGATGCTCGAAGTCCCGGGGAGGAGGAAACCATGTCATGAAGATGTGCAGTTTGCCGAAAGAGAATATACATTATTTTCCGTGTGTTGACAAATCTCCATAAGAGCTGCCTCCTCCAGTGACCACCAATCTCNAGAGAAAAGTCAATAGGAAGAAGTCTAGGGAAGAAAAAGATCCAGAATTAATTCGTGAGAATATCATCCCTCCTTTAAAGACGAAGAGGAAGAGATAATATGAAGAGGAAGATAAAAAACAAATTAAATAATGTAATAATCTTATCTGTTGGATTCACTATAATCAAGGACACAAGACGATGATCCTACTTCTTATGGATTAGCCAACAAAATTTGAAAGAACATGCACAAGTTACGAATAGGCAATCTGAACAGACACAAGCGTAATCTAAATATCTTCAAAAATTCATAACGCTACCTTCAGTTTAAAATAAACTCAACCGAAAAGTATATAAAACTATCTAACTCATAAATCTTTAACATATGATTTATGGATAAGAAATAAGTCTTATACGGCTGATTCGTGGTCTTATTACGGCAGAGTACCTCTTACACGATAAAACGATTTTGAGGGTAAGGTGTTTTTGGCAGTAAAACGGTTACGTAATAATAGAGGACATCATTTCCCAAGTGATATGACATCATAGCTGCCTAATAAGTTTGAAAATGATCTCAGCCATCAAGTAAATACCGGTTGGTTGCTATTCGGGACTGATTTACGGGATAACATATTCCCGGATACGGCTGACTACATGTTTAAAATAAAACAAAATAACAGTTGATTTGTAGTTTGTCATGGCTGAGCTATGTTTAGATTACGGCTGAATTCTTTTTGATTATGGCCGAGGTTCTTGTGTACTCAAACAGAGAAATAAAAATGATATTTCATTCAGACAAGACGATTCGGAAAACAAGAACTTTATAACAAAACACATATAAAAGCATAATCTAAAGCTCTTCAATCCCCTTGAGAATGTCCTCAAGCTCTTTGATCGTAACCTGATTAGCGAACGGTCTTCCGTTGTGGAGTTCCGTCCAGCAGGAACCTTAATTGTGATTCGGCGATATAGAGGTCCCATTGGCGGTTGCGGTTGCGGTTCGATTGACATGTCCAGATACTTCGGTCCAGGATTAGGCGGCATACGTATACCTGGTGCCATTCACCAGACAGTAGGTTCGCCCAACACCGTTGCTTCATCCAGTTGCACTCGCGGGACAGCATCTTCCCCCATCCCTGATGCTCCACCCGGTGCCACTTGCTGGACCGTTTCTTCCCTCACCCCAGTAGAATTCGCCATATTTATTCGCTCAAGTGATGGGAACAGGAAGAGGAAGAGAGAAACGACAAATAGGAACACGAAAAATGAAATTAGAGACGGGAATAATCTTATCCTTTGGATTGATTATAATCAACGACACAAGATGATGATCCTATTTCTTATGCAGTAGCCAATTGTGTGTAGGTTCTCAGAGAAAAAACGATTTTGTGTGAAAACTCAACGGTGTGGTGCTCTACGGCTGAAGTACGATTTAGCAAATTTTCTGTAGGGCTGATTCAGGGTTAGTTGTGCTCTACAGCGTTCCATCTTTACTAGATTTTTGTGCCGGCCCGTTCTCTCTCATTTACATGGGTAACGTAAAAAGAACTTACGTCCCTCGTGCTATGACATCATAGCTACCTATTAGGATATCAAAGCTGCGTGATAAGACATCGTTCGTTGAATATGAAATTCAAAAATACCGCGTTCCATGTTTACTCGATCTTGGTGCCGACCCGTTCTCTTACATGGGTAACGTAAACAAACATCACTTCCCTCGTGCTACGACATAATAGCTGCCTATTAATATTGGGAATTAATGTAGGGAGGTATATGTGCAAAGCTAATATGTTAATATTTTATTTATATTATTATTGGGATATTAATGTGTTAATATTATTTAGAGTATATGGTATAGTGTTTAGGTTTAGGTTTACTGTGCTCCGACGGAGTTTAGGTTAATGTGGCTGATTTGCAGATTTGTATTCTGATTTAACGGTCGATTACTGGTATATTGTGGCTGACTGAATACTTAGTAACCGCTGATTTACGTTGGAGTATATTGGTTTCTAGACGGCTTATTTACGTATATGAATTATGGATAATAATATTTTCTTTAATGTTTGGCATCTGGATATAGAACGACTGATTTACATTCCAATTTAGGCTGAGTTACTCTCTATGGCTGATTTATGGATTCACGTAGTCATACATCTCGCCTTCCTCGATGATGACGACTCGGCCTCATGCGTCGAAGGTATGTGTTTTCGCGCTTTGCTCGTCTCTACTCGTTCGTCCTCAGCCACTTCCTCTTATTTCTTTTCGCATCGAGGATGTTTTCGTATGGGTTCATCCTCCGGGTCGAGCGTGCGTCTATCTTCCTCCGAGCTACTCCCTTCTACCGCCTCAATGAAATTGCAATAGCCTCGGGGGACAATTTCGCCAGAAAAAGAGTGTCGGACCAATCCTTCCCCCACCCTTATTCCTCCACCACTCCCTTGGCTCTCGACATCCTATGATGAAGCGTCGTCCTTGAGATTGATAACATCAGGAGGATTCGACATTTTATTAACCGGATCTCGTTACCTTCTTCATCGTTGATAACTGCAACCTTTCGTGACGACCTTTCGTGATGCTGTAGTAAATTCTCTGTCACGTTTGGCGACCTCGTGAGTCAGATTCTTAATAGTACATTGTATATTATTTACTCTACTATATGACTTATATCTTCAAAAATTCATAACTCGTTTTTCAGATTAAAACAAACTCAGCCGACAAGCAAAAACACTATATAACTCATAAATCATTCACGACTGACTTGTATCTTCAAGACGGCTGATGTTTTCTTACAGGTTGATTTAAGGAATAGAAATTTTCTTGATTGAAATCACCCGTTAATAGCCAATTCGAAAATAGCCGTAAAAGCTGATTTATTGAATATAACATGTCTTATACGCCTGGCTTGTGGTTACACAACAGATGATCTCTGTTTGATTTCGGCTGAGTTACTCTTGGCTATTGAAACAAAGAAATAGAAATGATATTTCATTACGACAACTCGATAGACTATAGAGTTTCGAAGGCCGATAGAGCGATCTACAAAAGGCACAGACGCCCAAAACACGCAAGCATTATAAAAAAAAAGAGAGCCACATGGATTGTTCTTCAAAGGCTTCCATGGATTGTCCAGAGATGCTCCTGATGTGATAATCCTGTAAATCATGTTATGTTCTTGTGACAGTCTTAATGAACAGACCCTGATTTACAGGTAACAGTCGTTGTCGCTCAGAATGGGAGCACAATTAATCAGTAAAGATACAGTGAAAAGACGATGGTCCTCGACCAGTATGTCGGAGATTTCATTATCAGAGTCCATGGGAGAGCCCTTCTGAATGTAAGGCGAGAAGGCCATATATAAGACAATAGAAAGAATCTAGGGAGGAAACGCTCCAGAATTAATATCTCTTAATTTTTTGTTGCGCTTACAGTGAAGAAACGTAGCGCCCTTTAATGAGGAAGAGCGAGAAGACAAAGAGGAAGAGAATAAATGAATTAAATACTGTGATAATCTTATTCGTTGGATCGATTAATCAACGGTTGATATAGGGATTATAATTTTGTCTTATACGGCAGACTTATGTTATATAAACGGCCGAGTTACGTTATATTTTTTGCTTATTTTTTATATACATGTCTAGATGAACTCGTTCCATTTCAGCTGAGTTCACGGATTTATAAATGATAGCGTTTCATGTTTGATTTACGGATGAGAATTTCGTCTTACAAGCCCGATTTAAATTTATACTACGGCTTATTTAAATTGCAATTTTGTCTGAGTTACTTTTGTGTATTACTGTGTTCCGTGTTTACTCGATTTTAGAGCCGACCCGTTCTCTTACATCGGTAACGTAAATATACATCGTTTCTCTCGTGATATGACATCGTAGCTGCCTAATAAGACATCTCAACTTGTAAAGCGAAGAAAAAGCGAAATATATATGCTGGAATGATGTTATATTTGTGACTTCTTTTTATAGTACGTAAAAGCACACAATTCTTTTATAATTAACACATGTGACATTTATGACTAACTCAATTTTTGTTTAAACCTTTATTATTGTAAAATTTATTTTCTAAATAAAGTAGCAGGTTAAATTTTGTTAATTTAAAAGTAAAAGGTTAGATTGAAAAATAACATTAACTATTATACTTAAAATTAGTATTTTAGAGGCTAAAATAGAGGATACAATTGGGGATGGTCTAAAGGGTTAATGTGCTAAGCTAATATTTTAATATTTTATTTATATTATTTGGATATTATTCACGGTATAGTGTTAATGTGTTAATATTGTTTAGAGTATATTATATTGGTTTTTCACCGGCTGACTCATGTTTTAATGGCTGGTTAAGTTATGTTACGGATGATTACTTCTCAATATAGGCTAAGGTACTTCGTATGGTTGTTTATGGTTAACTAAAGGCTGTGTTATGTTTTAATTACTAATGGATTGATAATGGCAAAGTTATTGAGCCATGCAAAGTACCATGGAAGTAAGGTTTGTTGGGAATTGAAACAAAGAACTAGAAAAGATATTTCATTAAGACATGTCGATAGATTACAAAGGCTCGAAGGCCGATCGAACTATCTACAAAAGGCACAAACGCCAATAAACGCGAACATAAATAGGGGAAGATTCTGGAAGCATAGAAAGCAGATGCTCTGGTGATCGAGCTGAGTTGGGAATATTTAGAAGAACTCTGCCGCCAGCGAAAGTGCCCAGAAAATTCATGAGACATATTCGCCATCCTTCTGGAGGGATGGTCTGTGGATTGCGATTCACTATGCGGCAAGAGAATCCTTGGGAAGGATCTCAGGCAAAGTGACCGTCGATCAGTAGAGATACAATGACAAGACGATGATCCTCGACAAGTATGTTGGAGACGTCATTATCAGAGTCCATTTGAGAGCCCTTCTGAAAGTAAGGGGAGACGGCCATATATATAAGGCAATAGAAAGAGTCTAGGGAAGAAACACTCCAGAAATAATACGCTTATAGTGAAGAAACACAGCTCCCTTTAATGAGGAAGAGAGAGAAGACAGATAGGAAGAGAATACATGAATTAATGACTGTGATAATCTTATCCGTTGGATTGACTGATATGCAGGGTTTTTACTCGGTTTTTAACCGTCTTTATTGATCATCTTTGNTAGTGAAGAAACACAGCTCCCTTTAATGAGGAAGAGAGAGAAGACAGATAGGAAGAGAATACATGAATTAATGACTGTGATAATCTTATCCGTTGGATTGACTGATATGCAGGGTTTTTACTCGGTTTTTAACCGTCTTTATTGATCATCTTTGCATAGTTTAGGTTGCATTTAGAGTCTTTTAGGACCGCATCTTGCATATTTCACATTTTAGGTGATTGGAGTGGATTTGTGCAAAACGAGGAGCAATTAGGNGGTTGGATCGAGCAGAGGGATCGACCAGAGCTGCTCGATCCAGACCAAAAGCTTAAAGATCTCATCTTGGATCGACCAAGAGGATCANNNCGATCCAAGATCCCAACTTTGAAGATCGACCAAGATGAACAGGGAAGCTTGGTCGATCCAAGATCCCAACTTTGAAGATCGACCAAGATGAACAGGGAAGCTATGTCGATCCAAGATCCCAACTTTGAAGATCGACCAAGAGGAT
>OVAU01001459.1:0-14815 GCA_900406315.1 Biscutella laevigata subsp. laevigata
CTTAAAGGTGTTATCATTCGTCCCGCAAACTGATGCGAAAGCTCCCAAGGAAAAATCATATAATTGGAATTTGGATCTTTCTAAATGTCTAAAATTTATATTTGATTCCAAAACTAAAAATAAAACATTCATAGTGTTTTCCTGTATTTTATATATTTTTAAAATAATTCTAAGTTTTCATTTAATTTTTTATATACGGGGTGTTTTCCTGTATTTATTTTATATATTTTTAATATAATTCTAAGTTTTCATTTAATTTTCTATACTATTTGATTTTAAATTTGTCGTTTAGCTTGGGTGAATTATGCCAACTGCCAACTATATCACCAACATATACATTTCTTCAAAAATTTGTTTATTAACTAGGGCATATAGCATAATAAGAGAATATATATGTGCTTTACAAGTGATATCCTAATTAAAAATTTGTAAAACAAGAGAATTTAATTAACTTCAAAACTAAAAGATAATAAGTAGAACTATAACTACTTGATCTAAACAAATATTTTGATAAATTGACAAATACATCAAATTATAGATAAGGGTGCGATTCTGTCAATCAGATTGGTTAGTTTGATTATTAGATAATTGAAAAGTATGCCGAATTGAACCGGTTAAATTCAAAATTTGGATAAAAATATCATTGGGCACATCATGATTTATAAATAAATCAAATTAACATGTATTCAACAAAAAAATCTTATATTAAATGTAATTACCAAACAATTTAAATGTTTAAAAAATATTTAAGTAAAACAAAAATTTAATTTTGTATATACTTTGAAGTTAGAATTTAATTTAAGGGTCTAACAAAATAATAAATATTAATTAATATAATTTTCTATAAATATTTTGTTTACTTCTTAAAGGTGAATTAATGAATATTTTAAACTAACACAAATAAATAAATTTCAATAAAAATTAAAAATTACATTGTATGTGAAAGTGAAAAATATATTAGTTATCATTCATAACAAAATAAAATAAAATTATATAATAGAAAAAAAACTATTGAAACACTTCCGTCAAATAATAAAGTATAAAATCTAGAGAGAAGTAAAACAAAAGAAGAGAAAGAAAAAAGTATAATATATAATAGAGGAAATTTATGAAATGAAAACTCAAAAACAAAATAAAAGTTATAATTAATGTGAAACTAAGAAAAAAAAATAGATATTTGAATTAATATATAGATTATATTGATTAAAATATTTTATATAAATTTTTTTAATATTTTTTTTGTAAAACGCAGACCGATGATACTCCTTAGTTACAATAAAGATAGAGATCAGTTAACAAACAACAGTTACGTTTAACAGCGTATTGAATTTAAACCGGTGCAAAGGTCAACGTTTTCTGTAGTTTTAAGCCAAACAAAATTAGTTCGTGTCTAGTTGAAGATGATACAAATTCGTCTCGATGAATTTCTGTTGGTTATAATTGTGGGCATCTTTACGAAATCATTTAGATAAGTTTTTTTAATTCATTTAAGCAATATTAATTGAGGGTTCACAACAAAATTTGGAAGTGAACCGAGCTAAATCTTCTTTCATTCTCTATCGTATTTAACCTTTGAAAAATAGAAATATTAAATTCCCATTAATATTTACAGCTCTGAATTAGGTGGTTAAAACATATACTCCTTCGGTCCCATCCTTTAAAAAATAACCTTGCACTGATGTGTTATTATCAAAAAAAATCTGGTGACGTGTCCTCACCACAATCTCTTAAAAACTATATTCGAAATATAATTTTATTTACTAGAGTAATTACAATATATGCCACCATACATTTACTAATCAATCAAATTAAATAATAAAAATTAATATTTAATTGCATCATCCCCATAAATTTAGGATATGTTACATGTATTTTATTATTTATTTAATATTTTACTAACTAATGGAATTAAATAATAAAGATTTAATATCATTCTTATTTGTTTATATTTCTTAAAAACATAAAAATAAGTAATCTATTCATTCATATAAACATAATTGATTTTTATGTACACATTAACATCTCCTATATATATTAAACAGAAACATTTTTAAAAAAAAAACCTTGAGTCAACGTGTGATTTACAAAAATACATGTTGATGTGTCATTACCAGAATATATCTAAGAAGATATTTAAAATAAGGTTTTGCTTACTAGGATAATTACAATATACGTCACTCATATATTTACGAACAAATTTATTTAAGTAATAAAGATTTGATATCTAACAATATCCTACTAATTATTTAAAATATTTGTTTCACGTAATATATATATATATATTTTTTGTTTTTTTTTTATTTATTTAAAAATAAAAAATATCTCTGAAAATATATTCAAAATAATATTTTGTTTAACATGATAAATACAAAAATTGAAAAGATTTTTATAATTACTATTTATAGATAGTTACTTAAATATTTAATATGAATACAACAACTAATTTTAATATATAAAATATTAAAATATTAATGTAAGATATATTATTTTGTTGGTGTAGGTTTGAAAGTATATTTTTTGGATTTACTATTATAAATATATTTTTAAATCATTAGATAATTACAATTATATACTCAGTTAAATAATCATGAGTTTACATTTAGACGTGAAAAATGGGTTTAGTTCATTTAATAAAACTTTATACTTATAATAATATACGATTCATAAATAAATATTAAATAAACTAAAAATTAATTTTAATAACTTTGTATTATATATATATATATATATTTAAATCGGTATTGTATTCATGTTTCTATTTTCTTATAAATAAAAAATATTTGGTAAGATAATATATAACAAAATTATATTATGTTTTGTTAAATTTATATTTATATTTTTTATTATAAAATCCCGTGTGAATAAAAAAATCTAGTAATATAGTGTTTTCTAGAGAAATGTACACTTTTTAAGACATTTTTTTCAAACAAAAATCATTAATAAAAAAGTAAAGAAATTTTTTAAAAATTATCTACATGACTAATTTGACTAAGTATTTATTTATTATTGTTAAATAGAAAAAATTAAAAGTTATATGAGATTTGAAAAAGTCTTATATTTTGGAATAAAAAATAAAACCTAAAAAATTTTATATTATGAGACAGAAAGAGTATTATTTTCCGGATAACAAAAGTAAAGTAATTAAAGAAACCATATCGTTTTGTGATGCATGCAATGACAAATTACATGACTTGGTTCTGGACAAGGGGTGATAAAAAAAAAGTTATGAACAGGAGGACTAATCTTTTTTAATTTCACACTTGGATTTATCTGTGGAAAGACTTTATGAATTGGAGGTCTTTCACACTTGGTCATAATGTAAGGGACGACTTCTATAAATCTATACACATACAACCAATAAAAAATACACCTTGGTTTTGTAACCAAATATAAACTAGTTTAGCTTATGCTTCTTGATCAATGTCATAATTGATGTATCTGTTCATCCAGTAAATACAATATAACTTGTAAAATTAGTTATCCAAGAAAATATACTTGGTTTTGACTGGACCCGCAATAGTGTTAAAAGACCAATTCAGTTTTGCTTGTTAACAAAATTCAAGTTGTCACTTTTACATATTTTAATTAGGGGTAAGCACATTTCCCGTCCTGTCCCATCCCAAATTCATTCCCGAAATTCTCGTCTCATTATATATTCATGTGTCTTGATTCGAGACAAGTTTTTGATTCATGTTGGGTAATATTTTCGCGTGTTAGGTAATATTTCCGCGCCAAATGCCACGCCAGAAATCCGATGGGATATATGGCGAAACGTCCCGAGGAGAACTGAGTCCTGCGGTAACATGGGCCTGAAGCGTAGTAGATTCGAGGGTGACCGTTGAGAGTATCTTGCGGGGATATCTAACCTTTTCTGCTCAAACAACTCTATCACGAAATCCTTGCAAGAGGATCTCGGGATATATATCTAAGAGAATCTCGCGAGGAAGCGATAGGGGAATTCCTATTCTCACCAGAAATAAGAGGGTCATCGCTCCCTTATAAATAGAGGGGCAGACACCCTAAGAAGAGGATCGAAGAAGAACCCGAGAGAACGACGACATTAACCCTAGAGAGGATTTCTTCTCCGCATCATCCGTAGCTTACAAGGAACCCGATTATTTTTACCCCAACAATTCCCAAATGGGAACGGAATGGGACAGGACGGGAACGAAAATTTCCGAATAGAAAAGTATATAGAATAATAAAATAAGTTTATGAGTATTATATATATATATATATATATATTCATATATTCTTACATATATTATATATTTTATTTATCTAAACGTACTTACAATTGTTTAATCTTTATTTTGAACTATCAACCATTATTAATATTAACTTTTACATAAAAATATTAATATAATAATTTTATTTTATTTTACATTAGTACATCTATATTTTTTCGGGAATTCCCGTTCCGTTCCGTCCCGTCCCATTCTCATTCCCGTCCCGTATTTTAATGGGACAAAATGAGACAAGTTTTTCACTAAATTCTCGTTCCGTGCTCATTTCCAAAAATTTCCATCCCAAATTCTCGTTTGCCCACCCCTAATTATTATTATAACTCCGAGATTTCAAGTCTATAAAGAAGTTGGATTGGCCTTATTGTTCAAAGCATCTTGAAAACACACAAAAGGTCCAACAAAAATCAACCAAAACTCCTCTATTTTTCTTTTGCTCTCACATGGCTGCTTCTTCTTCATCAGTTGCGGGACAAATAACTCCAAAGGGGCCTCAAGTGTTCATCAACTTCCGTGGACCAGATGTGAGGAACAGCTTCATGGCCTTTCTCGAGCCTGCCTTGAGAGAAGCGAATATAAACGTCTTCATGGACAAGGACGAGGTGGTGGGTACAGACATGAATCACCTTTTTGTGAGAATCCAGGAGTCAAGAGTCGCCGTGGTGATCTTCTCGAAGGATTACACAAGTTCGGAATGGTGTTTAGATGAGTTAAGCATGATCAAGGAATGCAAGGACCAAGGCAGTCTCAATGTAATTCCCATCTTCTACAAGCTCAAACCTGAGGTCGTTAAAGAACTTAGAGGAGACTTTGGCGATACTTTCAGGACTCTGAAGCGCACATATAGACACGAACCAGAAAGAACTCGGAAATGGGAGGATGCTTTAGAGTTTATTCCTCAAACATTTGGCATGTCCTTGTCAGAAAATAGGTTTAATTTCCTTTTATTACCTCTCTTAATTAGTTTAGACTTCAATGAACTTCTTGTTATGTCCAAAGTATGTTGCAGTTTCGAGTTGAGTAACAGTTTCTTGTTGAACAAGGAACCATAGGAAAGAAGAATCTCTTGTTGACATCTTTCAGTCGTATTGTATGACAGTAACAGGAACGAAAGAGAATTCATGAACTCAGTGGTTTCCGAGATTCAGAGATTCCTATCGCATATCGCCGTGAGGGTAAACCCAAAAATAGAATCGAATCCACAAGGAGGATTTTTGGTCCCGGCAAGGAGACTTGACATTACTCACTTTGATAATCCTGAAAAATGGACATGGAGTTCTATCTATGACAGATCATAGTAAGAATTTTTTGATTTTTTTTTGTATAACAGGATTAACTTGTTTATCAAAACTCGCCTTGGGATTTTGGACCGAACCGATTGATCTGAACCGGAATTTTTGGTTCGGTTTCGGTTATCATCCAATAACCATTCGGAAGCAACTTTCAAACAAGTTTAATTAATGGTTTTGTTTGCCGAACCGACTGGTTAACTGAATTTTTGTTTTTGTTTTTTTTTTTAAAATGAACTTAAACTGGAGTTAAACAAAAAAATTCATAATATCCCAAATTACTGGAACCAAAATTATCTGAATCACCCGGACCAAATTACCTAAACCTATCCGAAATTTTCGGGTTTAACCGAAAATTCGGTTAATTTTGGTAAGTTTCCTAATAACCAAATTAAGCAAAAACCGAACCGAATTTTTATTTGGTTCAATTCGGTAACACAATTGAAAACAAAAAAACCAAAAAACCAAACCGTATTGAACCGAACCAAACCATATTATGTTACAATATCAAGATAAATATATGATGTTTGATCATTTTGATTGCATTAAAATAATTTAAGTTTGTTATTGAATATTATTCATGTTTTTTCAGCAAAGCAGACATAGAAATAGCAACGATGATTAACATTCACACGTTGATTAATATAACCGGAGATTTTCACACGAGAAAATTGACACCAGGGAAAAAGTACGAGGTTGTATTTCTTGTGAGCCTTGATGATACATCTTTAGGATGGAAGAAGCCAGTGACCTTGAAACTGAAAGTGATCATGCGTGATGGATTCAAGCATGAGCACGAAGAGGCAGTGTTCTTAGACGAGTACGTTGGTGAAAATTGGGTGGATATATACGTCGGAGAATTTGAGGCGCCGCCGAAGAAAGAAGATGCAAAGATCTTTTTCTCGATGCATCAAGTTGTCGACACTGACCGGAAGAGTGGTCTCCTAGTCAAAGGTGTTGCAATTCGTCCTACAGAGTAATGAACAAAAGCATATATACGTATTGGATCTAATCTCATTTTAATAACATTATTATTTCTTTCAACGAAAAATACATACAAGGTCTATTTAGTTTTTTTTGCAACTCATAGAAGTTTAAGTTTGTACTTTCTTGTGTTTGTTTTGTACTGTAATATTCGATATATTTATGATTCATTATTGTTATGAATATTCATAGTAGATATAAGGTCGGCCCTTACGTATGCTCTAAACCCAAACAATCCAAACAATCGTTTGTAGCACTCTTTAGCTGTTGTTTTGCTCAGTTTAAAGATTGGTCATTTTAACCATTTTCTTTTGGTTTTGTACCAAAATTTCTCCCTTGCCTAATTCTTTTCGATTTTGGAATTGGTCTTTTTTGTGTGTGGATATTTAGAGTTTCTTTTTTCTTCGGACCTTCTTCATATCTTCCTTAAGATTATTTTGAGCTTTTCTCACGTCCTTGCTATCTCCCTTTTCAGATATCCATGAATATCGAATCAGATCGGATATTACCCGAATATTCATGAATATCCGAAATTATTTGCATAATCAAAAAGTTTCGGATTTTTTATATGGGTATCCAAAATTATTTGCATATATAATCTAATTTTTCGGATTTTTTCGGATTTTTTTTCAGATTTTTTCAATTTTATTGGATTTTTTGGCTTTTTCAGATTTTTTTCTTGTTTGGGTTATTTTTATTCAATTCCAATTCTTAACCAATCCTAATCAGATCCGAATAGATCCGGAAGTTTTTCAGATATTTTTCGGATCACACGACAATATCCAATATCCTATCCAAACCGACAAAATCCAAACCAGAACCGAACCGATATTGGTTCGGACCGCATATGAATCTTAAATCTCATATCCAAAAAATCTGAAATCCAAAATATCCGAGTCGTATCCGGATAATCATCCGAAATCTCGGAACTACTTTATAGGAGAAGAAGTTGATCGGACAGCTATATAGTATTTAATTGCAATTATTTTTCATAGTGTTAGATTTTATGTATTTAATTAACGTACGAATTTCATAATAGTTATAACATTTTCGGTTTATCTGAAAATCATATTCAGTTTAAAATGAAACATAACCAAAAAATAAAAAATAAATTGGAACGAGCCTATTCTTTGAAAAGTGATAATGACCATATTTTTCAACAACGGAAAAGAAAATTATGTATTTAACTGATGTTTGTTTTTAGAGATGTATTTAAATAACAGATTTTGATAATATATTTGAATGCATCAATGTTTTATTTGTGTATTTTGTATGTATTTAGATATATGTTGTTTTAATTATTTGTTATGATCTAAATACTATTTTATATTAAAATATTATCAAAACATAGTTTATAAATTACGTGTTTTGAAGAAATTATTATTTTTGTTTTCCTTTGAAGATATAATTTAGATTTTTTTGAAAATATGATTTTATGCTTTATTTAAAATATAAACGTGATTTTCTAATGAAAACGCGATTTTTAGAAAATCACGTTTCTTCGGAAAATTACGTTTTCTCTGGAAAATCACGTTTCTACGGAAAATTACGTTTTCCCCGGAAAATCACGTTGTCCCCGAAAAATCATTTTCTCCGAAAAATCACGTTATTCCCTGGAAAATCACGAGATTTTTCGGAATATACTGTATTTTCCGAGAAAATCATGTTTTCTAGTAAAACAAGAAAATCTCATTATTTTTGGAAAAAATTGATTTCGTGGTTTTTTTTTCCGGAAAAACACGAAAATCTTGTTTTTTCTCGGAAAAATACAGAAAACCACATAAAACACGGAAAATCACGTATTGAGCACGAAAACACGGAAAATCATGTTTAGTCCCGGAAAATCACATTTTCCAGAGAAAATTACAGAAAATCACATTTTGACCCAGAAAAACACGGAAATCAAGTTTTGACCCGAAAAACACGAAAAATCATGTTTTCCCTAAAAAATTCGGGAAAGTCACATTTTGACCCAAAAACACGGAAAATCGAGTTTTGACTTGGACAAGCACGGAAAATCACGTTTTGACCTGAAAACAAAGAAAATTATATTTTCTCCTCGGAAGTCACGTTTTACCGAGAAAATTACAGAAAATCACGTTTTTGGGATAAAATCACATTTCTCCTTGTTTTACGGGACAAAACGTGATTTTGATGTTTCCGGGAAAACGTGATTTTACGTGTTTTTTTTGGGAAAAAGTGATTTTCAGTGTTTTTCAGGGAAAAAATGATTTTCTGTTTTTCCTAGTAAAAACGTGATTTTCCGTGTGTTTCTGGGTAAAAACGTAATTTTCTCTATTTTTCAAAAATGTGGCGTTTCAGGTCAAAACTGGATTTTTCGTAAATTTTTTCGAAACTTTTTCGGATGAAAACGTAATTTTCCGTGTTTCCGGGTCAAAACATGATTTTCCGTATTTTACTGAGTCAACACGTGCCGTATTTTTCCAGGATAAAATGTGATTTTTGTGACTTTACGTTATTTTCTGTGTTTTTTCTGGGGAAAAGTGTAGTTTTCTTTATTTTTCTCGGAATAACCTGATTTTCCGTGTTTTCTGAGTCAAAGCGTGATTTTTCGTGTATTTCAGAGTCGAAACATGATTTTTCGTGTTTCTAGGACAAAACGTGATATTCTGGGTCATGATGTGATTTTCCATAATTGTTTTGGGGGAAAATGTGATTTTCCGTGTTTTCCGTACAAACCGTGATTTTTTGGGTCAAAACGTGATTTTCCGTAATTTTCTCGAGAAAAAACGTGACTTTCCGAGAGAAAACGTGATTTTTCGGGACAAAATATTTTCAAGTTTTTCCTAATATAAACCTGATTTGCCGTGTTTTTCCGAGATAAAACATATTTTCTTTGATTTCTGGAGAAAAACATGATATTTCTTACATTTTTCTAAAAACTTGTTTTCCCCAAAAAAACACAAATTCATTGAAATGCATCTTCAGATGCATCTTCAAAATTCATTGAGATGCATATCTAAATTTTGCTTAAATTTGAAACTCATTTAGATAGACTATCTTGGCTATAAATTGGGTTGCCAAACATGAGGTGAGGGCGACACTTTTAGAGAAAAAACAACATAATTGAGAAAATAGAGAGCTTGTTTGAGAGATTATTCCGGTGAGTGAATAAATAGAGTGCAATAGGTGGTGCTTGTGACATTGGGTAGTTTAGGAAATCGATCAGTTGTGATTGCGGTTGTGCAAATCACTTAAATCTGATTAAACTTACTTGTAAGAAGTTGGGTTTAAAGATTTTTAAATACCAATTTGTCGTTTTATTATTGGTCGTGTGTTATTCATCTTGTTAGAACTTTCAATTGGTATTAGAGCCAGTCACCGACTTTACAAGTTGAGATCCTGAGAATCAAGATGAACACCAAAACCAATGGAATATCATCTGAAGAAGACACTAGGTTTCTAAAGCTTGGAAAAAACATGAGTCTAATGGTCAAATTTTTTGACAAAATGCCTAAAAGTGTTGAAAAGGGAAAAGAGAAATCCTCCTTGAGTTTTAGAAAATCAGATTATGATAAAGATGAAGAAGATGATTTAGAAAATTTCGTAGCATTCACTGCAGATGAGCAGGAAACCGATTCAGAAAACGAAGAAGAAATTGACCCTAAGAAGGAATATTGTCTGTTATATAACAGCTGGCTACAATTGAGCCATGAGAATCTGCAGTTGTCAAATGAAAAAAGCTATATTAAAGGCACAAGTCAATATTCTTGAACTAGAACAAAACAAGACTCGAGAAGACCCCAAATTAAAGGAGATGGAAAGGATTATAAGCATCCTGAATGAAGAAGTGGCCGAAGAAAAGGAAAAAGAAAAAGCTTAGAAAGAGAGCTGAACGAGAAACACAAACAAATGAGAATGATGAATTCGGGGTCTGAAAATCTAGATAAAATACTTGCAATGGGGCAACCATCTAAATCACATTGGGGACTTGGATATCAAGGAATCACGACGGCGAATCAGAGTCCTAAAGGAACAAAAATTGATTTTGTTAAAGCTGGTGTCACAGAGACGAAACCTGTAACTATTGAAAGCAAAAACCTGCAACTTTCAAGGAACTTCGTCACCAAGAGACAACGTCTGCAAACACAAGCCATAATCAAAAAGGGCAAAAGCAAAACTGTGTACGTGTTGAAGCTAAAATGGCGTATACAAACCGTGTGAGTTCCAAAACTCAATAGACTACAACTGAGAGACGAAAAAATCACAATGAGACCTCACAACAAGGGTGTCTTTCAAAAGTCTTTTGGTTTTGTCAAAAACAAGGACATATAGGAAAAAACAAGGACATATAAGAAATAAAAGAATAAAGTAGATGATGCCTGGAAGAAGAATCAATGCTTCATGGAACCCAAGAAATATGGACACGTATGGATAGCCAAATCTATTCTGTAACAGAACAATACAGGAAAAAGAGTCTCGGTTATTGTTGAAATCTCAAAAGAAGAAGCGTCGAAACATGAAGATCTTGAGAAAAATAAAAAGGCTAAAATAGAAGAGGATTCATACAAAGATGTCAAGTGCGAGGAAGAAATCAATGTTAAGCGTTTGAAATCCACTGATGTGAAGAAAATCAGCTAGCCTGATGTAAAAAGGGATCGATGAAATCTGAAATTCAAAAACCCTGTTAGTCGGCCCTTCAAATGTTGTGAAACGTTTCTTGTGTTTTCAGCAAGAAGAAGCAACCGGAGAGATGAACAAATCATGTAGAGATTGAGGAAACTAGTATTTGATTAAGTTGTTGTTGGCTTCTGAGGACGTGTCTCCTTGATTCGGTTTGGCAAGGGTTTTCGCTTGGTACTGGCTACGATGAGTACAAAGCTTCACTCATAGCCTCGATGATGACAACAAGCTTCTTCTCTGTGTGGCTAAGAATAATCACTTGTTCGAATTGGAATGCAGCGAGATAAATCTAGTTGAATCTGTGATGCGTCTGGTTGAATTAGTGATGCGTTCTGGCTGAATATGCTTCTCGTATTGGGCTCTCTGATCAGCTTCTTATTTTGCTGGTCATGTAGCTTAGAAAAGAGAAGTTATCGGCTCTGGTGAGGCTGAGACTTATGAATGAGAAAGAGGTCTTGGCGTATGAATCTACCGACCTAGAATGCTTCAATAAGACCATCCTATTTTACAGAAATACGTTGTGTGAAGGCTCAATCTTTTTGCATACTTTTTTGATAGAGGACCAACTAGACAAGTATACAAGGATGTGACTATGGAAGTTGGTCGCTTAGTGTCAGAGGAATCAACTCTAAGTTTTCTCTTTTGGCCATACGAGCAGTTGAAAGTACATCACCTAGGCTACAAGATGACTCTAAGAAAGGAGCTGTTGAAAAAGCCACCGACGAAATCATGAGAGACTGTAATCTTTTGAAGAATCATATCTCTATGTGTAAAGCCATTGGAAGATTGGTAGACCTATTTAAATGAGAGAAGTTCTAGAAGTTCTTAGGGAAAGAAATTTCAACTACTCTCATGTAGAATGTGATTTTTGTTGACTTATTGGGAAAACGATCGAGCATCTCAGGATTATCCACTGATACAAAACTTAAGGAGAGTTGTCATATCAATCCATGGGTGGGAGAAATGCCAGAACTGCTATAGTTTGCACGGGGAGTTCAGCAAGGAATCATGGAAAGCGGACGAGAAACATTTTTTTTCCTGCTGCGTCAAGAAAGTCATCACGAAGGCACATATTAATGTCAAAAGCAGTTTCAGCGTGAGCTAGCCATGATCAAGAGCAAGCTAAAGTACGAAGCCCCTGCCACCTCAAGCTGTGTTTGTTTGGGTTGTGCTGATAAATAAATATTTGCAGATATAAAACATGGAGAAGCAGCTTACGGAAATGACAAAATAGAGGAATCTTTCTCAGTCTCGGCTTAAGGAGGAGGGTTCAGTTTCTGAGACATTAAGTGTACGTTGCAAAGGATCAATGTCATCTCCACTTATTGTTGGAAGCAGTAAAAAGACAGTTGAGACCTATTATTGAGAACAAATCACGCATAACATTGGTGCACACAAACTCAACATTCAATAAGGAAGCTAATAATGGACTTTCGATTCAGATTGAAGAATTCTTTGTGCAAGCATGCTGGTGGTCTTTTCTTGAGAAGGTATCTTGCTGAAATGAATAAATTCTCGGTCAGAATGAGACATCAGGGATCAGCTCGACAAAAAGAGAGTCGGGAGAATGAAAGGAGCAAGCCTCTTCTAAAGCGATTTCCGGCGACCTAGTTTCGATTTTCCGGCAGCTCTCTTCCCTAGGGCGGTGAGAATCTCCTGTTCTCACCTCCTCTTGACATGGTTTCTTCCTCTTCTCTTCCTGCTTCTTCCAAGGACCCTCCTGATAAAGGTAAAGGTGCTATTCCTCCGGATCTGTTCGCCATCTGCTCCTCCGGCGAGTGTTCTTCTCCGGTCTCTTCCCCAGCACCGACTTGTTCCAAGGATCAAGCTAAGGCTCCACTGTTCCCTCCTAAAGCTTCCTTTGCTGCAGTTCTTAAACCCAGATCCCTCCGAAACCTTCGCAAAATCTCCTCCCCTCCATCTCGGGCGACGGTACACCTTCAGTCCAAGCACCTTCGTCAGTTCTTTTCGACTCCACCACCGTCTGGACCGACCACCTTGTTGCTCACTTCCACGGGTCCCCTCCCCCCCTTGGTAAAGTTTTTGCTGATTTGAACCCCATCTGGGGCATCCATGGAAGAATTTCTCTTAAACACTACACCGCTCAAACATGTCTCGTCTACATTCCCTCCGAAATCACCAGTCAATGGGTCCTGGAAGTTGGGTTCTGGCAATCCGGAAACTGCGCTTTCACTATTACAAAGTTTTCCCCTACTATCACCTCCGCCACCATGAAACTAGACTATGCTCCGTTATGGGTAATTCTTCGCAGCATTCTGTCGGTTTTGTATGATCTCACGGGAATCAGTTCTATTGCCTTGGCTCTGGGCTTCCCGCTTTATACCGAGCGAGCCAATCTTACTCCAAACCGTCAAGGAATCGTTAAAATCAGAGTTGCTATGAAATTGGATGGCTCTTTCCCTACCTCTGTTAGAGTTCGTGATAAGAATGGGAACTGCATCATTGTCAATGTCGAGTACCCCCACATTCCGGTCAAATGTCCCCGTTGCAAGGAGTTTGGCCACTTGCTTGTTCGTTGCCCTCAGGACCCTGTCACAATTGCTGCGAATATCACCTCTTCCGACAATCCACCTCACAGTAATGATGCTTCCCCGACAGTTAACAACAAGCCCCTGGATACTCATAACACTTTTAACCAAGTTATAGAATCTGGTAAATCTATATCTGCAACTTTCCAGTCTGATCCTCCCTATGTTGCTTCTTCTTCCAAGGCTATTGGCAAGAAACCTAAGTCTCCTACCCCGGGGTCAATCTCCCAAGATTAGGCTGCTCCAACAATCTCCTTGATACAAAATACCGACGTATGCAAGGCTACTCATATTCGATTCAAGGATCCTTCTTCTTCTTCAGAGTCTGCTACACCCTCAGTTTGTGATAGTAATAATCAATCAGGAGGACTAAATTCTCAGTTGGTTAGAGCCTCTAGCTCGCAAAGTGCAACTCCAGTTCAAGAGGTAATTGAATCTCGGGAAATTGTTTCTCTTGTTCAGTCCATCGTCAGGGAAAGAGACAAATCTTCTAGCTCGTATCTCAAGAGGAGCTATTCAAAGAGGTCCCCCCAAAAAACCAAGAAGCGAGCACGTAGATTAATTCGACAACAAATCCTAAGGGATCTACACTCTCTAAATGATCAAGAGCTCCCTTCGGATCCGGAAGACTATTATGCATCAGATGGCTATATCTCTGTTCTTTCAGACTCTCTGGAGCCTCCCGACAGTGATGACGAGCCCCCTGGGGGTCAAGGTTCTATCTAAGTATTCTCAGTTAGTGATTTTTGCCCATTTTTGATAATCTCATGATCTTCAGTTGGAATGTCAGAGGTTTTAATGCTATTGCTAAGCGGAAGGCTTTAGCTCTTTGGATTAAGAATAATAATCCTCTCGTGGGAGGTTTTTTGGAAACTCGGGTCAAGGAAGACAAGATAGCTGGTCTTATAACTACTAGCCTCCCAGGGTGGCGTTTTGAAGCCAACTACTCCCCTACTGCTTTGAATGGGAGAGTTGTTGTTGTTTGGCGTCCAGAGATTGCTTTGATCGTTTATCACAAGTCGGATCAATGTTTGTTGTGCTGTATCACGGTTCTCTCGCCTGGCCAGAAATTCACCGTTGCTTTCGTGTACGCTCGAAACACCGT
>OVAU01001460.1:0-14811 GCA_900406315.1 Biscutella laevigata subsp. laevigata
CTCATTTTTAGGATGATTCCCTCTAACCCCTTTGCACCCTAAAGACTTATGTGAGATCTTTTCATTATTTTAGTGATTGTGATTTTGTAAAAACTCGAAAGTATAGGGAGCGACAATGGAGAACATCTATTTGGGTAGCTTAGGAAGTTTGGAATTGGATTGAATGAAAGAGAAACTTGGGTAGAGCTAGGTTTGGATTTATGAGTTTGATACAGGAAAAGCTTGAAAAGAGAAGAGAAAAGAATGGGTAGAAAGAAAAAAAATCACCAAATAAAAGAAAAGAAAAAGGGATATAATGAAAGAAGCAAAAGGCTTGCTAGGCTTATGATACAAAAGGAAGAATACTCAAAGAAAAATGCTAAGTTAGAAAAGAAAAACAAAAACAAAAAGAGAGAATGAAAGCCTTTGAGTAGATTAAGAATGATAAGAGTCTAGCTATTGTAAGAAGAAATCCAAAAGTTAAAAGAAAAGAAATGGTGAAGAAAAAGGTTCAAAGAAGATAGATTGGGTAGATGTAAGAGTCAAAGTTTGGGGGAAAAATAGATGTTCAAAGTTGTATGCCTCAATTGCTCTTTGTCTTGCTTGATTTTGCTATGATTCTTTCACTCCGCGAGAGAAACCAAATTATAGCTAACCTTCATGCTATGAGTGGAACTTTCTTTTTCGCATTGGAATCCCCTTCCTACCGAACCGATTGAAACCTTGTGTTTGCACTTGATCATGTTTCACTCTTGTTTAAATTGAATGTAGGAAAGCATGATTACGCCAGTTATGTGGAATGACTTGGCACAGTTATGATGATTGATGGTATTGTTGCTTGAATGATGAAACGAGTAGTTATGCTAAGTTGGAAACGCTCTCATCGAAGACTTTAGGTTGTCTGGTTCTTGTTTTTCAAACCTCGACTCTATTCTTAAAAATTGTTTTTCTTGAGGGCAAGCAAAGGATAAGTTTTGGGGAGTTGATGTGTGTGTATTTTAGCCGTTTTAACACTCGATTTTCATTCTCATGTCATTAGTTTTATGTTGCCTTTAGAGACTTTTAGGTTGCATTGCATTGCATTTCATGTTACATTTCAGGTGAAGAATCGAGCTTAAACCGAGAAACATATCAAAAGGGTGCAAAAGAAGCTAAAGTCCAGAAAAGTCAACATTTTCAGAGTAGACCAGAAGAAACAGCGCATCCACAACGGTCAAGTGACCGGTGCACTTGACTAGTGTAAGTCGCCTGGAAAAACCAGAGGAAGCACCAAAGTCAAGTGACCGGTGCAACTGACCGGTGCAACTTCCAGACCTGAAGCAGGAGACTTACACCGGCCAGATGCAGAAGAACCTTCCCCCTGACCGTTGCAACTCACACCAGTCAAGTGACCGTTGTACTTGACCGGGGCAATCGTTCTGGAGACAAAAAGACCAAATCTTATTTCCTTTTTAAGTTGTAAATTGACCCACTATAAAAGGGAGTCAATAACTAAAACCCTAGGCACCTTCTTTTTATTTCTCAAAAAGCTTTTCGTTTTGTTTTCTCTCTAGTTTCTCTCTAGTTTTTTTACTTTTCTTTTCATGTTTTTTTATTGAGATTCCTTAATTAATCTATTGAATTTCTTGCCTCGATTTTATTTCTCTATCTTTATCTTCTCTCCCAAATCATGTCTAGAAACTATCAAAGTGTTCTAGGCATGATGTGTGAGTAGTCTCTATAGCTTATGGATTAGGGTAGATTAAGGTTTTTGATTGATTGCTTTTGATGTTTAGGAATGAATAGAATAAAGTCTTCTTCATAGTTATTGATCTTAATGCATAGATTTGATTGATCACCTTATCTATGAACCTAGGGAATTTAACGCCCGAGAGGTGTTCGATGAAATTCCCCACACAAATAATTGTGTTGTTTATTGATCATTTCCAAGAGATTGTGTTAGGGTTGGTAGTTTGTTGTATGAAATTGCACCTATTGGTTCTTAATTATGTAATTAACCAAGAGATTGTGTGGTTGCATGATTAGGAAATGGGTTTTTATCACGAGAGTGAACTAGCCTAGAATTGATATTCTTAGACATAAGACAAAACTGAATTGTGAAATTGAACATCATTAGTTAATCAATTGACTGCCCGATTCGGTTTCCCTGGTCCATATGCTTTCTTAATTTCATGAGTTTACATTTATTCGATATCGTTGACTTTTTGGTTGACTTTTATATTTTGCTTTATCTAGGTAATTAATTTGCTTAGGATTGTTTAGTGACAAACATACCCTATTTATTCCACCTAGACCTAGCCAAATTCTACATAGGATTTGTGCGTTATCTCCGACCTGAGATTGGTTCGACATTTCTAAACCCTCCACTATACTACATTGAAAAGAGTACATTTACTACAACGACGTAGTAAAAATCCTTTTATCAACTACTATACTACATTGACAGCGGGATTCGCTAGCTCATAACAAAATCCATGCTTATCAATTGGCGGCGTTGCCATATTGGGTTTCGTGTTAGAAATTGGTTCTTTGCAATCGGAAGGGACTAGGTTTTTACTTTAAGTTACTAATTTCTCTACTCTTTGTGTTTTGTCTCCTCAGGTACAACCATGAGAGACTTTACAACAGAGTTCACCACATGTACCTTCAACAACGGTTACCAACCGATTATCCTTTACCACAATCACACTCCACCCTTAATCCCAAAGAGGACCAAACTTTACAGCTACTGGAACAACTCCTGTAGGGTCCAAAAGGATATTAAAACGCCTACGCGATGCTAAATCACGACATCAGAGCCCAACTTGAAGTTGATTCCCGTGAACTTAACAAGAAGATCGAAGGACTACACTCCTATATAAAGGTTGTCGAAGACCTGCTGATGTTAATCAGATCACACATGGGAAACGTGGAACACAATGTGGGAATCGTGCAAGACCACTTCACCAACCTCACATCTCACTTGACATTCCTTGAGAGAAAAGTGACCTAACTGTAACATATCAACAAGATACTCATGGATCAACTACCTAATAAAGATGTACCCACTATCGTGGACAAAGTAAGCTCAATAACAACAAAAGTTCTCATCGGGGACAATGAGAAATTCGGTAGGGGGTGACCATATAGAGTAAGGAAAGCCAATGGAAAGGAAAACCATCTAGTGAAAAGGATGATACTCCACAGCCCCCAACTTATGAACCACCTCCCGATTTTCCTAAGCTTCCATATCCTGGTCGCCACAAGGTAGTCACTCAAGCAGACAAGGATCTATCCAGATTTGAAGACCCAAGGAGTTTCACTCTCCCACTCACTATAGGCTCTTCTAATTTTAAAAACTGCTTATGTGATTTTGGTGCTTCTGCTAGCATTATGCCTCTATCAACTGCTAAAAAATATGGCTATGTTTCTTTTGAACCTTGCAGCATGTCTTTGGGGTTAGCAACTTAGTGAGAAAATCAGTAGGCAGGCTCAAGAATCTTCTAGTAAAGTTAGGGGATATCATGGTTCCAAATGATTTTGTGGTGCTGGAGATGGAAGACAAGCCTAAAGACCATGTCAATTTGGGAAGACCATTATTGGCGGCTGTGGATCCTACAATCAAAGTTCAAGAAGGAGCAATCAAGGTGAAGTTAGGAAATGGTCGTCTTAGGAATTATGCAAATAAGTTGGTGAGGAAGAAAGACTTCGATCATGGCCAAGCTTCATCTGCTGAGTTCATAGATGAACCTCCAAAGAAGAAACTTAAGGAGCCAACTGCGAAAGACGTCCTAAAATTAGCCCAACGGATACATCAAGGAACATCTAAGACGGTTCAAACCAAGGTTGAATAAGTGACTAGCAATGGTAAGTGTAGTCATGTTGAAGATTGGACTGATCACAAGAGAGTTATGCTGCAAACAATTGGGAGTCTTGAAGTCCAAAACGCCTCCAACCTAAAGATGATTGATGTGCTTCAAGACATGTTCACTGTGTTTGGGAAAGGCTTCAAATCACCTTAATCAATCGAATTCTCGAATTAAATGAATAAGTTGTTAATCAAAATTTTCCAAGGGATTGTTTAAGAATGATTGATTGTTGCATGGAATTGTATTCATTGCTTCCTTATTGTGTTAATTGCCTAGGGATTGTGTAGTTCCATTATTAGGAAATGGGTTTCTATCACGGGAGGGAATTAACCTAGATTAAACATTACTTGACATAAGAAAAAATTAATTATGTGAATTAAACGATTAACTACTATGAAAAGACTATCCAATTTTATTGCTCTGATCCATATGCTTATTTTATTCTCAATTTATATTTCTTCGATCGTGTTGACTTTTCTGTTGACTTTTATTTAATTGCCCATCACGTTTAGCAATCTTGATAGGATTGTTAGTTATAGACAACCTATATAGATTCCAACGTATACTTAGTTGATTGCACACCAACAAAGAACTAGTATCTAGCACAACCCAAGATTGGTTCGACACAAATCCTCCACTTACTAATATACTACATTGATAGCGGGATTCACTAGCATATAGCAAAATCCATGCTTATCAATTGGCGACGTTGCAATCGGTAGGGACTAGGTTTATACAATCGGCAAGGACTATGTTTTTACTTTAAGTTACTAATTTCTCTACTCTTTGTGCTTTGTCTCCTCAGGTACAACCATGAGAGACTTTACAACAGAGTTCACCACATTTACCTGCAACAACGGTTACCAACTGAGTATCCTTTACCACAATCCCACTCCACCATCTACCCACAAAGAGGACCAAACTTTACAACTATTGCAACAACTCTTGGAGGGTCAAAAACGATATTAAAACGCATACGCGGTGCTAAATCACGACATCAGAGCCCAACTTGAAGTTGATTCCCGTGAACTTAACAAGAAGATCGAAGGACTACACTCCAAGATAAAGGTCGTCGAAGACATGGTGACGTTCATCAGATCACACGTGGGAAACATGGAACACAATGTGGGAATAGTGGAAGACCACTTCACCAACCTCACATCTCACTTGACATTACTAGAGAGAAAAGTGACATAACTAGAACATATCAACAAGATACTCATGGATCATTTACCTAATAAAGATGTACCCATCATCGTGGACAAAGTAAGCTCAGTAACAATAAAAGTTCTCATCGGGGACAATCAGAAATTCGGTAGGGGAGTGACCATAAAGTGTAATGAAAGCCAAAGGAAAGGGAAAACTGCTAGTGAGAAGGATGATCCTCCACAGCCCCTAACTTATGAACCACCTCTATATGTTCCTAATGTTCCTAAGCTTCCATTTTCCTGTCGCCACAAGGCAGTCACTCAAGTAGACAAGGATCTATCCAGATTTGAAGACCCAAGGAGATTCACTCTCCCAGTCACTATAGGCTCTTCTAATTTTCAAAAGTGCTTATGTGATTTAGGTGCTTCTGCTAGCATTATGCCTCTATCAACTGCTAAAAAACATAGCGATGTTTCTTTTGAACCTTGCAACATCTCTTCGGTGTTAGCAGATAGATCAGTGCGAAAATCAGTGGCATGTTGAAGAATCTTTTAATTAAATTAGGGGATATCACGGTTTCAAATGATTTTGTGGTGTTGGAGATGGAAGACAACCCTAAAGACCATTTCACCTTGGGAAGACCATTCTTGGCGATTGTGGATGCTACAATCAAAGTTCAAGAAGGAACAATCAAGGTGGATTTAGGAAATGGTCTTGTTAGGAGTTATGCAAATAAGTTGGTGAGGAAGAAAGACTTCGATCATGGCCAAGCTTCATCTGCTGAATTCATAGATAAACCTCCAAAGAAGAAACTTAAGGAGCCAACTGCGAAAGGCGTCCCAAAATTAGCTTAATCGATACATCAAGGAACATCTCAGACGGTTGAAACCAAGGTTGAAGAAGAGACTAGCAATGGTAAGTCTAGTCATGTTGAAGATTGGACTGAGCTCTAGAGAGCTATGGTGCAAACAATTGGGAGTCTTGAAGCCCAAAATGCCTCGAACCTAAATATGATTAAGGTGCTACAAGACAAGTTTGCTGTTTTTGAGTAAGGCTTCAAACCGCCCTGATCAACCCAAGGAACGTCAAGTTAAGAGACGTTAAAGAAGCTCAATTAGGAGGAAGTCCCATGACTATCTTTGTACATATCCTTTTTCGATTTCTTTTTCATTTTACTTTGTTTGCTTTAATTCTTTTTACTTGGACGGTTTTGTTGTGGACGTTTGGTGCTTTTTCATTTTACTTCAGGTATCTAGGTCGTGATATGACAAATTACATCGATATTGAGGTCGATGTTGTGCGAAAACCATAAAAGGGATGTATTTCTAGAAAACATGATTACTTTTGGGCTATCGTTCCGGTCATAATACCGTTATGTATGACCGGTCTAATCCCTCGAGAAGATACATTTCTTGTAAGGTGATCCAGTCACGATACCGGTCACATCTAGTGACCAATACAAAATGGAAGGGAGAAAAGGAAACATCACACCGGTCAGAATACCGGTCAATCTCAGCGGTATAAGGTACGAAATTGGGTTTTAGGTCGGGTTTAACAACGATTTTCTCACACTCTCTCATTTTTCTCAACTCTCTCTCTCTCTCTCGTGAATTTCTCCCTTAAATCCCCTAAGATTTTCGTTTTCACTTGTTTCTTCATAGATTTCTCTCATTCAAAAGCCAAAATTCATAATTTCTCATTCCTACTTCGATTCCACTCGATTATCCTCTCTAAATCAAGGTAAAATCACTCAACCCCCAATTTTTGGAATTACTAATCATTTAGGTCGAATTTTGATTTATTCCTCGAATGTTGGTTGTTTAGAGTTCCAATCGCTTGGTAATGCCAAAATTCGTGAGTGGTTATGTGTTTCCATGGTTGCATGATTTTAATTACTTGACTGGATTTGGCGAAAATTTGAGATTTTCGGAGATTTCTAGAACGGTTCGTACAATGTGACGAAAATTTTTTAAATTGGACTCATTAAGCTTGACTTTAGGAATGAATTTGGCTTTCTATGGATTGAATTGTTCACCTAGCATTGAATTGGAACTGGTATAATTGGGTTTTTAGAATTCTTGTCAGGAAAATTTATACGACTTGTTACGAACTATTAGGAGAATTCAGTTGAAATTAAAAGGAAAATTAGACTGTCTTATTGTTGGATGTGTATTGTTGATATAATTGTGATGCTAATTGATGGAAATTCAAACCTTTTCCAATCATATATATGCTTATATGTTGTTTTGAAATTCGAGTTTGAGCCTTTCTATGTGAATTGCTATGTTACAGAATCAATTATGGGTCAAACTAGAGACACATTTCAACAAGAAAAAGGAAAAGCAATAGCTACAACTACTGGGAAGGCAAAGAAACCAAAAAGAGATAGCGATAGTCGCTCAGCTCGGGAACATTCCTCTCCTCTGAAACCTCGTTCGCCTTGGACAGTATGGAGCAGAGGGGAAACCTCTGCTAGAGAGATTATCAGAACGGAGGGAAATGCCACACCTTCTGGTAATGAATGAACCAGGGAGGCCAGGAAAAAAACGCCTAAAGCAAGCAAGGGAAAGAGCGCAATTGCCATCTGCCACGACGCTTGCCAAGAAATTTTAGAATTTTTCTTTTCTGGGAACGCTTTTTCCTCACCCACCCACTCTTACAAGCCTGGGTATTCCAGACGATGTATCGATGATGATGAAGAGGATGGCTATTGAGAGGATGATTGGTGGGGGATTCGATGCTCAAATGGATGCGACGTGTTGGTTCCTAGCCAGTCTGGAAGTTTATCAAACCCCAAGGGGTTTAGAGATGAGTACGACAGTGGTTTTATCAGATTATGGGATTGGCACACGAAGACTCACGAGGTCTCTTACAAGACTATAGCTGAGATCTATGGGTTCCTGCTACAAGGGGACATTGAGTTTGTCAATGCGGTTGCTGACAACAAGATGGTTAATGAGTGCACTGGACATGGGGTATTCAGAGTAAGAAAGACCAAGGCTAGGACAATCCGACCTCCAGATGTGCGCTACGTGCACAAGGTGATAGCTCACTCCATCTATTGTAGGCGTGAGACATGAGAGGTTCATATTGACGAGATGAACTTCATTTGCCTAGGACCAGCTCATTTTCTGCGAGAGTACTATGACAACTTCACCTTTTTCATGTAGTGGAGGAAAAGTGGATGAGCATTGTTCATGTTTTATGCATTGAGATGTTAGAGCTGCATGACATGTTGTGGTCGATTACCGACACCACTCCTTATATCAATTTTGGGGGTCTGCTTACCCCGTTGTTGATAGATATTGATGTGCCATTGGAAATGCCAGTTGTACCACCGTCATTCCTAGACCTTCTTTTTCCACATATGTGTCATTTTTTGAGAAAACAAGCTATTGGAGGGTATGCGTATGAGTTCAGGGTCGCTTTGGCCACGCACATTGTCCTCCTTCTCAACCATAAATTACTGACCTGAGTAATTCGGGTGCCATCCATTTTGATCCTCTTGCTGCCGCCATGTATGATCCCGAGGGATCCAACCGTTGTAGGCCGATTGGTTCCACAGTTATTGGAGAACCAAACCCTGAGTCTGAGGACGAGGAGGTACCACCACCCGTCTATGGGAGTGCTCGGTATTATACCGCGCCATTGCCTTTCCCAAGCCAGCACGGTGTGTTGAGGAATGTGATCATGGATAGAACCAAGAAGGGTCATTGGATCCTTTTTTAGGATAGGATCATTCAAACTATGGCTAAGGCTTAGAGGAAGACTCAAGCCGAGCTGAAGAGGACTCAAGCTGAGTTGAAGAGGATTATAGACATTGTCATGGGACGAGGGGGCTTTACTTCTGGATGCACAGGAGGAGCATCATCTAGTGCTTTTAATCCAACATCCATCCCCACCAGACAGTTTACTAGTGCACTTGATGACCTCGGTGAAATCGAAGTCGATCATCCTCGACCTTCAGCATATGAGAGTACTCGAGAATACAGTTTGCACCACCTCCGCCGTATGAGTCCGACAATGAGTTCCCGGACTTCAACTCCGATGTGGATTTTGATCCTACCGCCTACTTCATGTAGGAAACACTCTCACCTTGTATTGAGTATTTAGTTTTTATTTCTTTTATTTTATATTCTTTATTTTCGGTTTCTTCTTTCTGACTTGGACACACAAAGATTGTGTTGTTTAAGTTTGGGGGAGGAACCACCTTCAGACTAATCTTGTTTGTTATTTTGTTTTTCTGAGTTTCATGCATCTTTATTGAGTTTCATTCATATGCATTGTTAATATTTTAATTTTACAAAAAAACAACACAAAAAAATTCATAAAAACCAAAATGATTTCATGCTTTTATTCGGGTTTTGCATTTAGATTGCATTGCATGTAGCATTGCATTTTGGCACGTTCTCAAGAAAGAACCTATGCACCTTAACTCATGATCATTGATTTTGGTTTAGTAGTCTCGAAAAGTCTTGAAGTTCATAGCTTTAGATCTTAATGTTTAAAAAGATAAGTCATTGGTTTGTGAAGCCTGCTAGCCTAGGATTGCTTTCAATATGATATTATTCTAATCCTAAACTTTAATTAGCTTGATCAAGTGTCTCACTTATGTTTCATGCTTTCTTCTATTTCGAGTACGAGTTTGAGCACATTAGACTTAAACACTTTTAGCCCAACTAGGTTGTCCTCATTTTAAGGATGACGTTGTATCACCCAAAGCACCCCCACCCAAACACTTGTGAGTTCTCATTGTTCTTTTCTTTAGTGATGATGAATTTGCAAAAACCTGAAAGTATAGAGAGCATAATTGAGAGCATCTATTTCGGTAGCTTAAGTAGAATAAGCATTAGAACTGAATTGGAAAAGCTTGGTTAGCGCTAGAACTTGGTTCATTCGGGTTATGGGTAGCCTAGCTTAATGATTGATTGAATGGCTTGCTAAAAAAAGAAAATAAAAAGAAAAAGAAAAGATTGGAAAGAAAAGAAATTAGGAAGAAACCACCAAAAGAATGAGAAGAAAACCTTAAGTGATAGTTAGAAAATGAAGGAAAAGTTGCTAGATTCTAAGTAAACAGAAAAGAAAGGATAATGCTAAGAATAAGAATAAGAAAAAGATAAAGATAAAATAAAAAAAGAAACAATCAAAGAAAAACAAAAGCCTTGAAGAAGAAAATAAGAATCTAGCTTGTGAGAAAAAAAGAAAAAGTCCCAAAGGTAGTAAAATATTGGTGGAGAAAGTAGAAGAAAAAAGATTGGTAGACTTAGATGCATTGGTTGGGGGAAATAGATGTTTGATATTGTATGCTCCAATTGCTCTTTTTCTTTCCTTATTTTGGTATAATCTCTTCACTCTGCGAGAGAAACCAAATTACAATCGCCCTTCATGCCTTGTGTGGAACCTTCTTTTTCGCATTGGAGTCCCCTTTCTACTGAACGATTGAAACCCTTGTGCATTCATTTGATCATGTTTAACTCTTGCTAAATTGAATGTAGAAAAGCATCATCGATTAGATACGTGGATCGCTTTGTCTTAGTAATAATAGCGGATGGTGATATTTCTTGAATGATAAGACGAGTAGTTATGCTAAGTCGAAAACGCTCTCATCGATGAGTTATGGTTGCCAAGTTCTTGTTTCAAACCTCGATCTTTTGCTTACATTTTGTTTTGCTTGAGGGCAAATAAAAGATGAGTTTGGGGGAGTTGATGCATAGCATTTTTAATGGTTTTGATGATTCATTTTCATGCATTTTGCATTAGATTAGGATACATTTAGGGTTCTTTAGGTCACATTTGCATATCATTCATGATTTCACGTGCAGAGTTGAGAACTAGCAAAAAATGGATAAAAAGAAGGATTGTGGAGCAAAAATGCTTAATTGTCGAATCCTCGATCAAGTACCAGTTAGCTAGGACCGGTACCATACATTGATGCACGTCAAATCAACACACGGGTAACCGATACCGGTCAACAACACATCGGTACGCAGCCCGGGATACAAAACCCACTACAAACAAGAGAGAAAACCTGTCACACACCTCACTGGTGTACAGACCAGTGACAAGCCCAACATCACATGGACGTTCAAATATCGGTCACCCATCCCGGTGGGTCTGACTATTATCACTCCCCTGTTTTCAAGGTAACCGAACTAAACCGATTCAATGTTGTGTTTTATTTTTGGCTAAGTATAAAAAAGGAGCCAAAGTGAACTAAAACCCTAGAGAGTAGTTGGTTTTCTAAGTAGTTTTTAGTTAAGCTTTTATTATTTTTGAGAACAAGTTTAATTTCAATTTTTAGATCTAGAACTTCTTTTCTGAAGAACACTTTGTGTTTTCTACATTTATCTTCTATTGCATTTCTATTCTTTATTCCTTGCTTTTGATTATTTACTGCTTTGATTTCTATTTCTTTACCACTAATATTTCTCTCAAAACCACGTCTAGAAACTATCAAAGTCTTCAAGACATGATTTGTGAAAAAATTCAGAAAACCAAATCAGAATAAATTTTTTATTCGGGTTTTGCATCTAGGTTGCATTGCAGTTTAACTTAGGATTGAATCTCATTTAGCTTGCAATTCATGTTTTCAAGAAAGAACTAAAAAACCTTAGAACTTTATAGTGATTAATCTAGTAGTCTTGAAAAGTCTTGAAGTTCATAGCATTTTATCTTGAAAAGTCTTAAAGTTCATAGCGTTGGAAATTTCTTCAAAGTTGTATGCCTCAATTTCTCTTTGTCTTGCCTGATTTTGCTATAATTCTTTTACTCCACGAGAGAAACCGAACTACAATCGAGCTCCATGCCTTGTGTGAAACTTTTCTTTTGCATTGGAGTCCTATTTAGTCCAAACCGATTGAAACTATTGTGAATGTCTTGATCATGTTTCACTATTTGTTAATTGAATGTATGCAAGTAGTTCAAGTTGGTTAAGTAGATCAAATTCACTTGGTAATAATAGCGGATTGTGATGATGCTAGGATGATGAGATAAGTAGTGATGCTAGGTTGAAATTAGTTTGTCTTTGGTTCCGAAGTTCTTGTTTTTCAAACCTCGACCCTTTGTTAGACTTTGTTTTTCTTGAGGACAAGCAAATGTTAAGTTTGAGGGAGTTGATGTATAGCGTTTTTACGGTTTTGATCATTCATTTTCTAGCATTTTGCATTAGTTTAGAATGCATTTAGAGTCTTTTAGGTTGTATTTGCATACGTTTGACATTCCAGGTGCATAATTGAACTTAAGTCGAAGAAAGGATCAAAAGAAAAATGGACAAATCTCTGAACCGGAGCATATGTATCAGCCAAGAGCACCACTCAGACTGACTGGTGCATATCACACATTTAGATAAACCGATTGTGTGAAATTGAACCATAACTAGCATGAAAAAGACTGCCCATTTTGATTGTCCTGGTCCATGAGCTATCATTATTTCTGAATTTTATATTTCATCTATCTGTTTTGCTTGTTTCGTTTAGCATTTTAGATAGCATATTAGTGACAATCCTTGCCTATCAAGCCACTTAGACTTAGTAAATTCTTGATAGAACTAGGGCGTTAACACCCCAAGTTTGGTTTGACATCTTACTTCCACTCACTATAAGAAAACACGCGATAAGCGACTACGAATAAGGACTTCATACGTAGGCGTCGGTTTTTGAGACTCCGTAGTGACTCCAAAGCTTCTACAAGGGCGACGCCTGACGCTCAGTAACTAAAAAGTCGGAAAAGAGCGACTACAGCAACGGAGTCGCTGATATGCGACTACTTAGCTACTGTTTGTTAGAAGTCGCAAGAATTTCCTTACGATTGCCCAGAGTTCGAATCTAGTCAAGCGTTTTTTATTTTTTTTTCGAACTGAAAGAGTCGATCCATAGTAGCTAAAGAGAGACTCCAAAGCGACTCCTTGAATAATTTTTAGTTAATATGCCCGTTTCTTTGAATTAGAATCGCTTCAGATCGTATATAATAGATATGGTATCAAAAAACCAATACAACACTGCAATTATTTACTTTTGAAAAAAAATATTTGCATCGGCCGAAATTGTTAAAAACTAAAGACGTCTGGGTGTTTTATAATTTGGAGTATTTTTTAACAACTTTTAAACAGAAAAATTTATTAAGTAAGAAAAACAAACCCTTATATATTATTATCCGTATTTTGTAACAAATTCGTTACAATGGCTCACTGGTTCCCTTCCCACACATAAGTCATCTCCTTTACGATTGACAAGGGTTCAAATCCTAGCAAGCGTTTTTAGTTTTTGGATTTAATGGAGTCGCTCCAGAGTAGCAAATGAACAACGCCGGAGCGACTCCATCAATATCACATGGATCGGTGACTTTTTTTAAACGGGAGTCGCTCCGGAGTAGCTCCTTTCCAAAACCCTAAACCCTGAGTAGTCACTTCTGAGTCGCTCTTTAGCTACTCCAGAGCGTCTCCTTAAGCAATTTTTAGTTAATATGACTGTTTCTTTGGATTAGAATCGCTTCGGGTCGTAAATAATCGATTTGGTATCATAAAACCAATACTGAACTTCAATTATGTACTTTTTAAGAAAAAAAGATTTGAATCGAGTAAAATTGTTACATAACTATAAGATTAGCAATACACTTAACAGGAAACTTTATTCATCGGAATTAATCACAAATAATTTTAATATTTAATTCTTTCGGGTTATATGGTTATGAGAGTTCACATACTTGAAAACTAAAGACATCTGGGTGTGTTATAATTCGAAGTACAGTTTTTAAAGACTTTTAAACTGAAAACGTTATAAAGTAAAAAAAACAACCCCTTATATATTATTATCCATATTCCTAAATGAATTCGTTACAATGGCTCACTGGTTTCCGTCCCACACATAAGTCCTCTCCCTTACGATTGACCAGGGTTCAAATCCTGGCAATCGTTTTTATTTTTGCATTAAATGGAGTCGCTCCGGAGTAGCAAATGAGCGACGCCAGACCGACTCCTTCAATATCACATGGATCACTGACTTGTTTAACAACTAGAATCGCTCCAGAGTAGCTCCTTTGCCATAACCATAAACCCTAAGTAGTCGCTCCGGAGCGGCTAAAGAGCAACTCCGAAGCGGCTCCTTAAGCAATTTTTAGTTAATATGACTGTTTCTTTGGAATAGAATCACTTCGGGTCGTATATAATCGATTTGGTATCATAAAACCAATTCGGAACTTCAATTATGTACTTCTGAAAGAAAAAAAATTAATCAGCGGAAATTGTTACATAACTATAAGACTATCATTATGATATGTTGTGTTTTTGATAGTTCTTAGGATTATTTTTCATTCATTTTCATCCGGTTTTAGCTTTCATTTAGAGTCTTTCTAGGTCATATTGCATTGCATTTGCATATATAAGGTGTGAAGCAATCAAAGGACGGAATTCGAGTCAAGTGGAGGATTGCTAGTGGACTTAACCACAACCAAGGCATTTCCTGTAAAGCATCCCGGACGGGGAATCAACCAGTCCCGACTTGCACAGTCCGGGACACTCTCTCTAAGTCGACAATCAATCAGTCCCAACCAAGGTCTCGGCCTGTCCAGCCCGGGACACATCTTACGGCTCCGATTTAAGCAACCGTCCCGACATAACCATCCCGGCCTGCCAGCCCGGGATGGTCCCTAATATCCAAGCGTGCAAGGCGTCCCGGTATATGTCCCGACCTGCACAACCCGAGACAGATCATCCGCAAGATATTTATCACTGTGTCCCGGCGTACTCAGTCTCGGTCTGCTAGACCGGGATCACCGCTCCCGTAAGGCAAAATCCAAAAAGTCCCGACCTGGACAACCAAAGTGTCTCGGCTTGCCAGCC